>WFKH01011801.1:3503659-3544230 GCA_016163765.1 Magallana hongkongensis
TAATGTTGCCTCTGCACACTATTTTCCAAGATTTTAACAGGAGACTTCATGCTCAATGGGATATTAAATCTTTATAATATATATATTCAATATCTGTCTCATTGTTTTTACCCAACTTAGATATGCCTTAGCAAGCTTACTAAGTGATCATTAAAAACTCTTAGACATGGCTTTCCTTCTTTAAAGGGACTTGGACACGATTTGAGCTCAATTTTTTCAAAATTTATTTTTTCATTTTTAATGTCTAGAATGGTCAATATGGATGTTTTTAATGCTCTATCAAAATTTGAAAGTCAAATATCGAGTTACAAGCGAGTTACAGAGGTTACAATTCTTTGTTTTGTAAACAAAGCTCGAGTGTTGTTATTGTTTACATATGTCTTGAATTGGTAAAAGTTTCAATCTAATGTTGCATTTTGTTGATGATAAACTTATTTATGAACACATTTAATAAGTTTATCTTGTTTCCACAAGTTATTTTGTCAAAGAAATGGTAATTTCTTTACTTTACATTATTTGTAAACAAATATAAGACTCGAGCTTTGTTTACATAACAACGACTTCTTTCCTCTGTATCTCGCTTGTAACACGACTTCTAACATTCATATTTTGGTAAATCATTCAAAATACACAAGTAAACTATTTAATACATAAAAATCAAATATAAAATTTTTATCTTAAATCGTGTCCAGGTCCCTTTAATAAGCATGCCTATGTCTACCTGGTTTACACATGATGCCTTACCAAGCTAAGACATGGCTTTCCTAGATTGTACATGCTTTGCCTAGTTTACACATGCCTTACCAAGCTTAGACATGGCTTTACTAGATTATACAAGCTTTGCCTACTTTACACATGCCTTACCAAGCTTAGACATGGCTTTCCTGGCCTTCTTTTCACTACGGCTCTGCTTAGCTTTACTAACGAGTTCCTCTGGGATACCAGCAGCAGCAGCCACCTGAAATATAATATACCAGTTTACAAATCAACCTCTGATATCTATCTTAACATTCATCAGGAGGCAAATGTTAATGGATGTAAATGGACTGATGTTACTCCATACCTGGCTCTGTTGCTGAAGGTCACCGTCCTCCAGTTCAGGGACATCGTCGTCACTGTCTGACTCTGTCCCAGATCCTGAAGCATCTTCAGGCTTGGTGTCTTCTAAAGGTTTCTCTACTGCTTCAGTTGGCATTCTAAAAACCAAATTTTACAACTTTTAAATTTTGACAACGAATTACAATATTTTCTTGCTTAAATCAAAGTTAAATAACCCAGGGGATCAACCACTGATTATCGTACATCAGAGGTTACTTGGATTAAATTACAACTGCAATTGCACGTCATGTTTCTTCATTTTCTCTTCAAAAGCAATGTGTTACTTATTAAAACAAAGCAATAATTCATCAATTTCATAGTAAGTAAATTGATTTCTCCTTCCCTACCGAATTTGGCAATGTTTAGGCAGTTCTAAGTGAAATTTTTCCACGGTCCCGCTTCGTTACATATCTTTAAGTTTCTAATCAGTACAATGTAGTAATGGTAACAAAAATTAAAAGCATGAAAATTTCCTTTTCTTCTATACTACTTCAGTGATGAAAACTGCTCAAAACTGATACGATTTTGGTCGATTGAATAATAGATACTCACATGCTGTGTTTGTTCTGCTTTCGATGGCTGAAAAAGGAAGTGTCATCTACCGAACTTCCGGCAGGTGAGTGGAACTCTTTTTAGAGTGGAGGTGGGTTTAGCGGCTTGACAACACAGAAAACAGAAAAAAACACGGGTATTGAGATAATTTCTTCTGATCAGGTAAGTGTTGATTACACATTTTCTGAGAGTCTTATTTGGGAGGTTTTCAGTAAAATAATTTTGAACTGTTAGGATAACGAATTATGTCTGTTTATTGCATGAAAATGAATAGTAAGATAGCTTAATTATGAGTTTGGACACGTTCAACTCCTCATATTGAAGATTAATGCATTTGCATTCATCAGGTAGAACATGTAAATAATTCGCATCACTACAGTAAATAAATAGATATATACAATATCAATTTTAGCTTCCGAATGCAACACCGTTACCCAATGGTAACTCCGTGTGTACACGATCACACACATTAAAATTAAATACATGCATGGCTACCTAAATGTTTATATACATATTTCATATTTGGCTTGTATTAACTAACCTATGAAAGTGTTATTTTGGTCAAATACACTTGAACAGATTTTGATTTTTTAATTTCTCCTGACACATTCATGCTCTTAAAATTGAGACTTTGTATACACATGTACTGTTGTATATTATATGAAAATTCCGTAGTCTCAAGACAGAGTATATAATGTGTGACTATGAGATGTAGGATATGTTCAATAAAACAAAATCTTGATTTTTTCTAACTTTTATTTATTGCAGTAATCATCAGCCACCATGCCCAGTGCTGGGGCAGTTTGTCCTCCACTGATTGTGCCGGTCAGGCGACAAATTCCAGGCCTCGCCACCAACAAGATAGACACCACCACACTAATAGAAATTACCACAGGTAATGGGTCATTTCATTAAAATATCTCAAACACCACCTGACACTGATAGAAATTACCATGGTGCAGGTAATGGGTCATTTCATTAAAATCTCTCAAACACTGCCACACTGATAGAAATAACCACAGGTAATGGGTCATTTCATTAAAATCTCTCAAACACCACCACACAGATAGAAATTACCACAGTTAATTGGTCATTTCATTAAAATCTCTCAAACACCACCACACTGATAGAAATTACCACAGGTAATGGGTCATTTCATTAAAATCTCTCAAAAAGTTAAACAACCAGATTGATAGAGATTACCACAGGTAAAGGAGAAGAGGTCTAGCTCCAACTAACTGTTGTATTAATTGCTGCTTAGTAAAGTTTGTGACAGTAATAAGTTAAATGCCTTGAAATATTGCTCTAAATTAAAATGATAGTTACAACATCAATATTCAGGGCAACTTAACAATATGTATGTAATAATTACACACAACAGCATGCAGATGATTTGAAAAAAAAAAATTCATACAGTATTATGAGTATAAAGAATTTTCTCTCGCTTCTTCTTTATAAACGATTTTAGGAATTTTGTATGTTTTATTAAAAATTATAAGTTTTAAATTTGTTTTCAGAAACACCTGACTGCAAAATATATTTTACATCAGATGGGTCAAAACCATCTCCTTTCCAAAGGAAAATAGGAGGACGTGAAGTGACTTTTAAATATACAGCTCCTTTCACTCTTAAAGCAGGGAAACGCACACTCAAGGCTGTTGCTGTAACTAGGTATTGTATATAGGACAAAACTAAATTGAATGCATAAACTCATCTATGGTCAATTGTATATGTCAGAATTTTATTGTCTGATTTTAAAAATAATCCTTGTACCATAATGATGTATATTGTATAAAACCAATTGCGTTAATAATCAAATTCATGAAAATTCTGTTTCTGTTCAATAGCTAGAATATTATGATCAAGTTTTTCCTCTACATACTCCTGCATTATTAAAATAAATATGTCAATACAGTAGTTACAAATAAGGTTTATTTTAAGGTCATGTCTCTGGAATGTACCATACGTGTACAATACTGTAATTCAGTGTTAAATTGTTCTACACAGGGATGGAGTCCGTGAGAGTGACGTCATGTCTAAACAGTTCATGGTGGAGGAGGCGGGCAGAGCCACCCTCACCGATACCTCCACAGACTGTTACTCCACCGAGGAATACACCAGCTTCTTTGAGACCTCAGACATAGACACAGACACCACCTTCAAATCATCCTCCAGCGCCTCCACCCTCAAAAACAAAAGGAAACCGAAAAAGGTAAACCTACGTGTTAGAATAAATCAAGTAGATCACTGTAACCCAAAATAGCATAGTCTAGGAAGACCATTGAGAATGTCAAAAGAAATTTCTGACTCATAAAAGAATTGATTTTATTTGTAGAGCAAATCTCCAAGCAGGTCTAAGTCTCCTCTCCGGTCCTCACTGAGGTCCTCTTTAAGGACATCACAAAACAGGGTCCCTAAGGAGGCGTGGGCCAGCAGCCAGAACTATGATGACCTTGGTGCTGAAGATGGGCATCACAGTAAGACACACTTAAACATGTTGATAAGAAACTTAATTAAAGGATTTCCATTCTTGATTTTTCTCTTATATAGATTGTATCATTTTGAATCATATATTCTTGTTTTTTAATGTCAGTCTATTCAAAAATGCAAAATTATTATCCATCCTTCTTTCTATTCATTTATCCATCCTTTCACATCTAGGTAGTGAGTAAATGTTTGAAATTCAGTTTGTGTGCCCTCATATTTCAGGTCCTCCACAGCCCCCAATGCCTGAGGGACCCTTCAACCCGACCAACTACTCTGGTACACAGATTAATGTGTGGGGAGGCCCTCCTGGCTCCTGGCCTGGGATGAATGCTAACAATGGGGCGGTCACTTTCGGAGTCCCTGTGCCAAACAACCCCTACCCCTCCCAGACTGGCTTCCTCACGGAGAACATGATCAATGTAAGGAGTCAATGTAAACAGTTTCTGACAGAAATGTTGTTACATCCTTAGTTCAGATGTGTGCTTACTCAATATAAGTATTTTTGTATCACACATCTGTAACATTGTTTGCATGGAAGACTCCATATAAAGCTCATAGGAGGAACAATTACTTTGCATGTTACATACATTGATTTAGGCATGTATTTAATTCATAAACATATATTCTGCAATTAAACTCACATGTCAATAACAGCAAATAGAAAGTAATCTGATAGAATATATGAGATGAGGGGAGTTTTTATGTTTCTGTCATTGATATTTGGCTGATACTTCACACTCTAGAACTGTAACCCAGAGAATCGCCATGTGACTGTGGGAGACTTGAGGCAGATAATGAATAAACGACCCAAGGCCATAGAGGAACCACCAAGGGACCCACCAAAAGCCATCGAGCTCCCCCCAGCCCCAAAGGAGCCAGAACTACAGGCAGTCAGCCCAGGAAATGGTAAACACATGTTGTAATGATTTGGTGTTTTGTTAATACATGGTTGACCATCAGAATTAAGGATCAAGTGAAAGGTTCAATTTTAATCAGACTGGAAAATTTAGGGACAACAAAAGAATTCATTTTAGATTAGCATAATTGGAGTATGTAATACATGATAAATCCTTTTTTTTTAATTCAATACAAGTTTTGGTATTTATTTTAATTATACAAAGAAGCATTCAAGAACTTTGTTAATTCTTAATAGGAGACTTCAAAGGCAACATCAGACACATATATGCCCACACGTTGGAGTTTGCAAAGGATAACAGAGATTTTCGATTAAGAGTCGCAGAGCCAAAAATTGGAAGAGTAAGTATTGGATGTCAAGTAACTCTATTTAAGTATAACTTCTCTCTGATAAATGAATTAAAGATTTTTATATTTATGTAGACTAACCATAAATTTCAGCAAACTTGAGGTCAAATATAAAAGAATGCTTTTTATTTTCAGATGCATGAAGCCAAATTGGAAGATGAAGGAGATTGTTACAGAATAACATTAGTGATGGGAAAACCTGGCGTTCCAAGTGAGTGAAGCATATAATGGAATGGTTGCATGCACATGTACTTCACTAAACAGGAAATATCAACAGTCACTGTCTAACGTATCTGAAACTGTGTGAAATCTTGTAAACACTGAACAATCACTTCAATCTGTTCAAGATTTGTTTTTTGTCATAATCTTTTTTGTAATAAAAGTCATTTGTTATCTTTTTTTCAAAGTTTATGAAAGTTGAATAAAATCTATTTTAATCTGAGTTGTTTTTTGATATGATAACAGGAGGATCACTACGCAAGCCTCCCAAAGTAGAAACCAAATCCAAGAAGCCCCCAACTCCCCCTTCCTCTGCCGGAAAGAAAAAGACCCCTCCCAAATCTGACCCTTATTTTGCAATGGAAACAGAAGATCTTCCGGTATAAAAACTATTTCCAATTCCTTGATTTAAGATTTGAAAGATCAAAGCATAGATTGTCTATTATGTAAATGTAACTTACATCTAGAGGTATTTCAATTGCCAAAATTCAGTCTTCTTAATAGAATCTTGTAATGGAGTAGTGCTTGTCATAAAATCCTGTTGTTTCTTACTAGGTTGAAGGGACAGTGAAACCTTATGACAAATTCAATGCTGAACAAGATGCAGAAGTCTTGAGGGGAGCAATGAAAGGTTTAGGTATGAATGGATTCCACAGTCAATAGTTTTTTATAAGGCTGTGCATTGAGGCACTAATGAATATTCTACTTGACCTTAACAATCTTTTGGAAGAGTATACACCAATATTCAGAAACCCAAAGACAGTTTTGCATACACTTGCTGACCATGGGCCAACTTGCTGAGTTTTTCTAGTTTTCATAAATAATTCTAGTACGAATGCCCTATTTTGATTGTCTCCTTCACACTTCTGTGAAGGTGATATCATTAATACCTTTTGTGCTTATTTGCATGCATCTCAATGATACCCAAATGGATGTTTTTATAATAGGATCTCCATTTTCATTCTTCAAAAATAAGAGTTTTGATTTATCATTGATGGACTGAGAATAATCAATAGATATTCATAAAACTCAATAAAAAATCATTAATTGAGGTGGCCAATGGTCAGTAAGAACAGCATGCAAAATTAGTCCTTGATTTCTGATGATGGGGAAATAGTCAGTATTTCTATAATACAAGTAAACAATATCACATACCAGCAAGTTATATAGGAACTACTGTGAGGAATAGGGTATTGTAATGTTAACTTTATAAATAGAAAAATCTTGGTAATTTTTTGATGCATGTTAAAATGGCATTCTGGGATTATGTACACAGGTACCGATGAAGATGCCATTACAAACATTCTAGCCTACCGCTCCAATCCCCAGAGGCAGGAGATAAGGACGGCATTTAAAACCATGTTTGGAAAGGTCAGATACATATGTAGCTTTTCTGCCAACTTGAGTAAAGATCTCTCTTTAAAACATATTCCCATCATAGAATTTCCAACACCTGTGACACTGTAACATGCAATTACAGGACCTGATAGAAGAGCTGAAAAGTGAGCTGAGTGGCCATTACTTGGATGCCTGTAAAGGGTTACTGATGGCTCCTGCTGAGTTTGATGCATACCAACTTCGTAAAGCCATTAAGGTAAAAATTTCTATTCAGATTCAGTAGTGTTATACATGTACTCATATTAATTCTACTATTTCCAAAGATTTGCTTGACTGTTTAAGTCATTCATTCATTGCTGTATCAAGTCATTACTAATTTTAATTTCTTTTGCAGGGTCTTGGCACAGATGAGGATGTGTTGATAGAAATCCTGTGTACCAGGTCCAATGCCCAGATCAAAGAAATCATTAAAACATATAAAACATGTAAGTAACACTTAGTTCATTTACGGTACATATTTTAAGTTTATGACATTGTTTCAAATAACAACTCTACAATGTACTTAGTTGTTCCATAATTGTTTTAGTAGTGTATAAAGTAATGTAATATAGAACAAGTATTTAGGGTTTGTTGGGTTGTTTTCAGTGTTTAACAAGGACCTAGAGAAAGATATTATAGGAGACACATCCGGACATCTGAAGCGCTTACTGGTGTCCTTAGTGCAAGCGAACCGAAGCGACAGCAAGGAGGTGGACCGTAACAAGGCCAAACAAGACGCCAAGGCTTTACTGGACGCGGGGGAGGGGAAATGGGGCACTGACGAGTCACGGTTTAATGTCATTCTCGCTTCACGCAGCTATCCACAGCTACGAGCCACATTTGACGAGTATGAGAAAATCTCAAAAAAAAAGATGGAGGAAGCCTTGAAGAGTGAGATGTCAGGAGATCTACTGAGAGGAATGCTGACTATTGGTAAAATACGTGTTTTTTCACATAAAGGCACTTTAGTATAAAGTCTCCAATAGTACCAGTAAATAGAATTTTGAAAAATCAATTATTCATACCAACATACAGGTTTTTCCCTCCCTTAAATGCATGTGGTAGAATCATAATGGTTTCAAATAACTGCTTGTCTTTTTTACAAGTGAAAATGATTCAGATATTTTATTTATTCCCAATCTAATCTAATCTAATCAATGTACAACAATATTTCTAGTCCGATGTGTAAGGAACAAGGCGGCCCACTTTGCATACCAGCTCCAGAAGACAATGAAGGGGATGGGCACTGATGACGACACACTGGTCAGAGTGGTCGTGTCGCGGTGTGAAATTGACATGGTTCAGATCAAAGAGGAGTTCCAGAAGATGACCGGTCAAACACTGGAGCAGTATATAGCTGTGAGTATAGTGCTTACCAGTACCATAGATACATACTATAACTAATATCTACATTGTGCACAAATTTGGCTCTAGTTTGTGACTATAGCCCAACAAGAACATTGATATTGTAGTTGAGTTTAAGGTGGTATGGGACATCTGTCGATATTAATGTGGATTTAAGTACATTATAATTGAAATACTTTCACCGGTTTAGAATTTTCAAATTTTACAATATTGAACCAAAAAATAGCTTTTAAAAATATTTGGAGAGGTAAAAATTGTAAAACCCCCAGCGGTATTCGAACTCATGACCTACAGATTCGTAGTACACCCTCTAACCCACTGCGCTACACTGTTAGGTGACAATATTGGGAAAGAAACTACTTATATAATTACACTTCATTTTATTGTTTATTTCGATATACAATACGTCACAACATGGAAGTGTCCCATACCACCTTAAGAATTTTTAGCATCAGTGGCTACATTGACAATTACCTGTGTACATTTGATTGACAGGATGACATCTCCGGTGATTACAGGAACGTTATTCTTGCTCTAGTGGTGGGAGGACCACCCCCAAACAATGCCTCCAAATGTAAGTCCAGCTCTCCTTAGTTCACTCCAGCTTTTATAACAAACATATAAACTGTCAAATACTGTGTTGCTGTTAAATTGAAAATCACACAACACAAATTTGTTACAGAATATGAAAAAGTGGGATTAATCCCTACCATTCATTTAATGTAAGCATATGATATACCTAAAGAGTGTACATGTCAAGGGAAACTAATTTGCTAGAGTTTATTGTTGTTTTCAGCTGGTAAAGGTTTTGTGGAAGCTGTGAAAAACAAAACAGAGGAGGAACTGGATGAAGAAGTCCGAATGGAATCAGAAGATGTTCAGGTAGACACAGTACACAGCAACATATAAAAGGGCATATATATACTGTAAATTTGTATGTAAATCAATTTAGTTATTAACAAGTCAGCCATATTATACAGAACAATTCATTTACATCAATATGTACATGTAAATCAATCATGTAAATATACATGGTAAGTAAGGCCCTGTCACACCAAGTTGCGTTCCCACAGCGTGTTCACAGCGTTGTAAAATTCATGGAATCGCCATAGGATCGCAAGAAAAATTCAGAAAAAATGTACAATTTTATTTGAAATTTTTACAAGTGAAGATGTCACGGCGTCCTGACGGCGACTGAGGCATTTCTACAGAGCTCCCGCGGCGTGTAACTGCATTTCCACAGAGTTCTATTTGGCGATTGACTGCGCTCTCGCTGAGTATCCGCCAAGCGCTCATGACGTGCTAAGAGTTTTTACCTTGCGTTCATGGCATGCTCTGCGCGCTAACTGCGTGCACAAGACATTCTTTAATTTGTACAATTGTATGGGAAACAAACAAGAATGTTTACTTTACAACTGGTAAATAAATGATAGAAAAAATTGTTTTTGTTTTGATGAAATAAGGTAAATTGTAATTGAAACGTAACTAATTTCTAAATAATTTGTGAAAGACAAAAATCTAAGTAGACAGGTCTACAAAAAAAGAACCATTATTAGTAGTTCGAAACCATCGAAAAATATGGGAAAACATCAGAACAAAATGGCATGAATTCCATCTACGTCCTTTAAAAGGTCCTGGAATATTCGCAAATGCTACTTTTTACATAGTCATCCACATCAAGTTTGAGAATACTACATCGCTTGCTATTGTACAACAGCCATTGTTGAAGTTTTTGTGGTTTGGGTGACAGTGCACTAGAAATGCCGTGGAAGCACGGTATAAACGCTAAGGAACGCAGAAGAAATGTCGAGAGCGCGATGAACGCAGCAACAGCTCTTTGGGGTCGCTGTGTGAACACAGCCAAATGAAAAACAACTCATTCAAACGGAGCTCTAGTGACGCTGTTGGAGATCTAAAGGCGCTGTCACGGCGACCTCACTCCGTTTCTACTGCGTGTTTATCAGAATGCAGAGCCACGGCGCGCACTTTGTGCATGTTCAAAGTGCACGCCATCGGATGGTGTTCTATAATGTTCTAGGCGATCCCACCGTGTCAAATGAAGATGCTGTTGCGTTGTTATAGCGCTGTAGGAGACTCTACTGTGTGTACCTTGGCGTTTTACATTATTTAAGGACGCAGCGGGATCGCCATGAGGATGCAGCCCCGGTGTGACAGGGGTTTAAAAGATAATGTCTTGACATTATAATATGTTGATGATGAAACTATTAAATCAATATCTGAAATGATGATTGACTCCACTCCTGATCTCATTAACAGGAGGATCCTACTGTGAAGCCTGCGGAGAATTTCAATGCAGAGAGTGATGCTGAGGCGTTGAGGAAAGCTATGAAAGGATTTGGTGAGTTACAGCTGTCCTGTTCACTGAAAATGTAGGGGACCTGACTCACAATTATAACTATATATAGTGTGAGGTTTTTCTCTGATCTAGTTTGTTCTCGCATTATCACCGGTGTGAGATCGGTTTGTCTGGTGTGAGACAGCAATGTGAGATTTTTCTGTCTTAGACTGTGTATTACTACGCCGCTTTAGAAAGTAAACAAACATTTGCTGTAGGGAAATGCAAAATAATGGATTGAGATTATCCATTAAGTAATTGCTTTGCTTAATTAATTACCATTTATCATATTTTTATTGAAAACACTGTCGTATGCTCTCATTTTGACTTGCACAATTTGAAGCATGTGGAGGGATAAACCGACAGTTATCTTTTGAACGTCTTAACAGAAAGTTGTCAGACATTGTTTTTTAATGTTAAATAATGCGAGAAAAATAATCATTCATTATATACTCGTGTGGGATAGTGAAATTCCACCTCAGGGCCAAGATTCACGGTCTAGGACTCGGCAGAGCCTCGTCCCAGACTGTGAATCTTGTCCCCTGAATGGAATTTCACTATCCCTCACTTGTAATAATGAATGATTCTATTATTCTGCCAAGGGAGAATACTTTGATGAGAGTACTCTATCAGAGTACATGTATTCAAAAGTAGAGATGGTTTAGATTTATTTTCTAATTAAGAACTTAAATCTTTTTTATCCAGGAACTGATGAGCAAGCCATCATTGATATTCTTGGATACAGATCAAATGCACAGAGGCTTGAAATTGCCAAAACATACAAAACTATGTTTGGAAAGGTATGTTACCATAGAATTACATAGAGTACATAAAAGGACTCTTGTAGGTTTCAACTTTACCTCAGATATCTAAGACCATGTGCACAGTCTCATCATCTCAATATTTGTAGGAAGTAAATGTTTCCTGCAAAATCACTTTCCTGCATATCACTTTCTAGATCATTCTTGATAGTTAAACTGTGAAATTGAGAGGTGTAGTTAGTAAAACATGGTTTCAGCCAACATAACAAGTTCACGCTTACATCAAAATCAGTTTCATTCCCCCCTTTTCATAAAGAGTATTATTAATTTATCAAATATATCTAATTATGTCTTTAACAAATTAAAGTCATGCAGTCATCCCTTGCACTTTGTTGTGAACTAGCTTTACTGTGTTAAATGTGTCACTTTGCTATAAGCATGTTTTACTGTATTGATATGTGTATAACCAGTTGTTGTCCTCTATGTAGGACCTGATCAAGGACCTCGAGGGGGAGCTGAGTGGGGGGCTGAAGGTTCTGTGCCGTGGACTCTGTATGAGTCCTGAACACTTTGATGCCATGTGTCTCAACAAAGCCATCAAGGTAAGCTAGAATAACAAATATTTTACTAGGTCAACCCCAGTCTTTTAACCAATAAACAGTAAGTGTTTTGTAATACTGAGTGTTTTGATGGTACTTCTGACAACCAATAAGTTAGCCAGTTTTAACTCATATTTATTCATTGTTATTTCTTTCAGGGCTTGGGAACAGATGAACAGGTGCTTGTTGAGATCATTTGTACAAGAACAAATGAACAGATCGGAAAGTTCAAGGAAACATACAAAACATGTATGTTAAGTATACATCTATTTATCAATTAATTCTTACACATGTATCAATTAAGGAATATTTTTTCATTTCACCCTATTGTGATATGTTTATTTCCCATTTACTTAATATTGTTAGGTTAACCATCGAATCATGAATAGTAAATTTAGATACCAGATAAAAATAGCAAATTTAAAACTTTTATTGTAACCTTGTGTGTCCTTGACCTGTTTCCTAACCTTGACCTCCGTGATTTTAGTGTATGGTAAGGAGCTGGAGGAGGATGTGGCAGGGGACACCTCTGGTCACTTCAAACGTCTGCTGATTGGTCTCCTTCAAGCCAACAGAGACGAGAGCAAAGAGTTTGACAGAAACAAAGCAAAACAAGATGCCCAGGCAATCTTTGAAGCTGGGGAAAAGAAGTGGGGAACTGACGAGTCACGATTCAATGTCATCCTGGTCTCAAGGAGCTACGCTCAGCTACGAGCCACATTCCAGGAGTATGCTAAGCTGGCCAACAAAGACATTGAGGACTCGCTAAAGAGCGAGATGTCAGGGGACCTGCTACAGGGAATGCTGGCCATTGGTATGTTTCAAATCTGAGAGCTCTCTAAGGAACAATAGAAGGGTGTCTGATATTTATATTCCCCGCAAACAAAGTTTAAGGGGGGTATATAGGAATCACCTTGTCCATCTGTCTGTGCAATCGTGACCGGTCCATATCTTTCTTATTGAGTAACATTGGAAGTTCTTACTTCACACAAAGATTGCTTATCACCTAAGGGTGTGTCATGATTTTGACCCAAGGTCAATTAGGCAAGATCAAGGTCACTGGAAGGAAAAGTGCATAATTTGTGTCCGGTTCATATCTTTCTTTTGGAGAAATATTAGAAGTTTTTACTTCACAAATAGATTGCTTTTCACCTGAGGGTATGTCATAATTTTGATCCATGGTCATTTGGACAAGTTCAAGGTCACTGGAAGGAAAAGTGCATAATTCGTGTCAGGTCCATGTCTTTCTTATGGAAAAACATTGGTAGTTCTTACTTCACACAAAGCTTGCTTATCACCTGGCAGTGTGTCATGATTTTGACCCAAGGTCATTTAGGCAAGTTCAAGGTCATTGGAAGGAAAACGTTCAAAATTCCTGTCCAGTCTATACCTTTCTTATGAAGAAACATTGGAAATTCCTACTTCACATAAAGATGGCTTATAACTTGAGGGTGTGTCATGAACTTGACCCAGGGTCAGTTGTGCAAGTTCAGGGTCATTGTTAAAAAAAAATGCATAATTTCTGTCTAGGCCATATTTTGTAATTGAAAATAATAAGAAGCTTGTGACTTTCAAATATGTCCTGACCTTGAGCTTTGGTCATTTGTGCAAGTTCAAGCTCATTGTAAGAAAAATGGTGCATCCATTACTTTCCAATAGAGAAACACTTGAGTTATTATATTTTCTTAGCAGGGGGTATCATTTGTGAGCTTGCTCACAGTACCTATAGTTAGTACTGTTTTGATTATTTAAACAATAAAATGCTTTCTTTGGTGATTCATGCGGGATATGAAGGTGGCGACATTGCAGAAAAAAATTTTTCTGCAATGATCGCTACCTTCATAACCCGCATGAATCATCAAAGAAAGCATTTTATTGTTTATATTTACATCTTTCTTTTAATAGAGCAATAAATTGATTGTAAAAAGTAAGTAAAATTCACTAAATTACTGTTAATGTACATCAGTACGTTAGCTAAAAGAAACAGCCAAATCGTCTCCTATGGGAATATTGAGTCTGACATCATCATGGTTATTTCGTGCAGTCCGTGATTTTTCTTGGGCCGCTGTAGATTTCGACCAATCGATAGACGGGGCGTGTAGATTTCAGTCTGGCTGTTTCTATAGAGCTATGAATTAACTATAAGTTTCCGTAAGAAATAGAGAGAATCATACTCGGCAGATGTAAATATATTAACAGTGAACTTAAAGAATCTTTTTCATGTGATTACCTCTAGTATCCTATTTCATATACCATCATAACTGAGTTCACCACTTTTTTTGTATATAGTTCGTTGTATACGGGGCAAGGCCTCCCACTTTGCGACAGAACTGTACAAATCAATGAAGGGTCTTGGAACGGATGACGATCGTCTCTGTCGGGTCATCATCTCTCGGTGTGAAGTGGACATGGTGCAGATTAAGGAGGAATTCCAGAAACAATACAAGCAGACGCTGGCCATGTTTATTGCTGTGAGTATATGTTGTCCATCAATGGCTTACAGATAATACAGTGTGGATGCATTTTTCATTGTTCTTCCTTTATGCCTTTACAGTTTTAAACTAAATGCACATGCATGCTAACTTTGATCTGTGGTTTTAGGATGACATCTCTGGGGATTACAAGAATCTGTGCTTAGCTCTGATTGGAGAATCTGCTCCCAAGGCAGAAAAGAAGGAAAAGAAAGGTCAGTAGGGAGTAGGGACCATCAGCACTGGTGTGATAGAACAAGTGTAGACTTTATATATACCGGTTTCTTTGTATGTGGGAAGGGGGCAGGGTATATCTTCATCATCACTGGTGCAAAAGAATTCATGTAGACTGTTCGTTATTGGAAGGGGAAGGGTGTACCTCATCAAAAGTGAATCTTGTACAATTTAAAATCCCACACTCAGAATAGTCAATTTCCCTATCTTCTATATAATGCATAACAATTACGTTCACAAACTAGTATCAATATATCCATATAGATTTACAATCCTTGTGAATTTATTACTTTATTAGTCTTAAATACTGGTACGAACAGTACATAGATTTGATGCCACCAATGATGACTGAAATACCAGTATATACAGTGTAGAGACATGATGCCTTGGTTTGGGTTTTCTGATGTATTGATCTGTTTTATTTCAGGTTGGTTTTCGTAGGCTCTCCTGTCTACTCAGCGGTGTATATCCATCCCTAGCCTAGCTTTGGAGTCCCGAATCCTCAGTGCATAACACTTTCAACAGAGAAATCCAAACTGTGACCTACCAAATACCAATTATTTATCTTAGGGCTTTCATTGTTGTTTTAGTATACACATAGACTTTGTATACTTGTATCTACCTATAATTATGTAGATAGATTTTTTTTACAATTGGGAAATATTACACAGGTACATTCATTATCATTCATCAATGTAATGTTGACGGGTAAGGAGTTGTTAAATATATTATTTGGAGACAAATTAAGGTTGTAATTCATACCCATAACAGGACCTTATGAATGTACATGCTTGTATATCATAATGGCAATGTTTAGAAGGATACGTGTATGTATACTTGTATTAGATTACATGTTATTGTATTAGATTGGAGATAGACTTGCTGTTGCAATGTTTTGGTATTCAAACGATAGGATTTTTACAGTTGAACTAACCCTTTTAAGACTTAAATCAGTTATGTCCTCGATAGTCTTGCATAAAGAAACTATATATAGTTCTAGTGGCATTTAGTCATTGATGGAAAATTGTGATGCAATATACTCAAGGTCTTGCTTCTATTTCTTAAAAGCAAATTATGAAATGCATCTTTAAAAGACAAATTTTTTTAGAGATCTGATCAAAGTCCATTGGATAGTGGAAATGTTACAAAATAAAACTTCTGTCTGTAGAGCCAAACCACTATAGTTTGGTGAATTTAGTGGGTTATTTTTTAAGAAAATTAACAAATATGTACAAAGCATTTAATTTATTTAAATGTTGTCTGATCTGTGATACATTGTTATACAATAGTAACTGTTTATATAACATAGTTTATAATAAATTAAAAACAAAGCTTTACAATTGTTAATCAGTCCATTGATACTACATGTACCTATAGATGAGTCATGCCTCTACATCAAATATTCATAAAGCATTACAGAAAAATATGTCATTTTGATGTTAAAATTATTTAAAATCCTTCCAGAAATTGGGATTTTAAAAATTTAATCCTGTCGAAATATTAGAAAATTAATCAAATTTAATTAAGGTGGTATAGGACACCTTGGGATAATAATGTGGATTAAAGTACATTACACTCAAAATATAACCACCGTTTTTTATTTTTAAACTGTACAATAATTTGCGGCCAATACATTATTTTTAAATTTTTTCTAGAAAGCCAAAAATTGCAAAAAAATGGGATTCGAATTATTAAACTACAGATCAATGGCTAATTTTGGACATCAATATCGTGCAAAAAAAATATTCTATAAAATTGTAACGAAATTTATTGTTTATTTCGATAGAAAATACGTCATAAAATGGAGGTGTCTCATACCAACTTGCTTCTAAAATTGGTTTCTTTGGGACGTAAAACGATTGCCAGTCGGAACTATGTAAGGATTACAATTTTGAGACTGAATCAGGTCAACATCGCCCCAATACGCTGTTAAGATTTTGCTTTCTCAACAATTTTCTTAAAAAAATCTTGATTTAGGATAAATAAGGCTGAGCAAAATTTGACAAAATATCTTTAATTTCGTAATTTTTGGTGCATAAACTTTTATCAGTCATTTTTAAATCTTGGTGAGTTGTATTACTTTATTCATTAAAAATTTGTAGATGCAACACTTTATGATTGGCAATAACTAAATTTAACGTTATTTGACCCCAGACTAAAATGACATTCAACGTGTCACGTGATGGTCATCTAAATCTGTTTACATCGAGTGGCAAAAAGACGGTAACATGGCGAAAATTAAGCACGTCTCTTTATTATTCATAAACAAATATGTTTTGTTCTTGACAAAACAAAACACATCTCCGTGGCTTGTTTTATAACGATAAAACTACACCTTGGAATAGATCCGACGTCACAGCTTGATCAAGTGTATTTTGTCTGTCTCGTCTTCAGTTATCACAAGCGTGTCGCTGTTGACCGTGATAGCGTACGGCCGCTTAACGCCTTCGCTCTTCCTCACCACCGTCCTCATCTTCTTCCCATCATCCTCGTGCAAAGCGTGAACCTCGTTTGCGTCTGGAAAAGATACGTAAAGCGTACTGTCGTTATCTGACGTCACACAACACGGCATGCTGGGAAAACTTTGGTACCAGACAAGGTCGAGGTTGTCATCGAAGCAAATGACGTGATTAGAGTCCGTGAAGTCGCAGACGATTATCTTGTCGCTAGCCGTGGACGCTAGGAACATCGGAATGAGAAACAAAGGGGCGGATCCAGCCGGATTTCGATGGCCAAGAATCGTTTTCAAAACTTTCCCGTCGTCTGATATGATCTCGATTCCCGGCGGTTCCTCGCCGTCATAAAAAGAGACGCAGAAATTTCCATTTGACAACAGACAAATTCCAATGTACGACTTCTTTGTCCTAATTTGATCTCTGATGTGTATTTTCTTTCCAAGTGAGATGTAGGCAATTTTCCGTTTGAATAAGCGGGTGGCCGCTATTTCATCGTCTGACACAGCCGTCATTCGACAGATATTTTCTACTTTCATTGAATCGACGTAAGAACCATCCAGAAGGAAGCGTTGAACGACCCCGCTTTCTCCGTCACACGTCACGATGTACTTGTCTGTCATCACTACGTCATAATAATTGCTTTCCTCGTCGTTTGCTGTTTGTTGACCTCTGAACTGTAAATTGGATGCTTTCTGTAGAACTCCACATCGTTGCTTGCTGCGTATCATGCCCAACAACTGCTTGTTCGGTATAAAATCTAAAGGAAATTTTTGAGGTTTGGTTTCCAAAGATTCTTCGAATTTCTTTAATTCCTGTTTCTGTCTGTTGACTGAAACGAATTCTGTTAATAGATTGGGGATATTTTCGTCATCAAAATTCTTATTGAATACCAAATATCTTTTAGCTATTTCATCATGAAGCACACTATCACATTCCGTGTCATTTACCACTTCAACTTCTGCCACTTTAGATTTCAATGCACCAAGATCTGCTTTGCACGCAGCATAAAAATCGTCCAAACTGGCTTCAAATGCGCTCATTTCGCTCAGTACTTCTTGCCGAGACTCAGAAATTTCGCTTCCACTCTGGAAGGTACGTCTGATTTTCTCTGACTTGAGATAAATCTTTTCTAGATCTCTGCTGTAGCTGATCAAAACGGGCATCACGCGTTGGTAAGCCTTCTGGAGATTGACGCAGTCGCAGCTCGGTTTCCGGTGATTTTCTACCGCGTTCTCCGCACTTGTCATCTCCTGACATCCGAAGCAGAAGAAACCCAGGCCCTCTCCGTCCTCACCCACATTGGACTGTCTCGTGTCCTCCTCTACCGCCCTGATCAGCGCCTCCGCCAGGCCGTCGACTGGGAACGCTCGCGCGCGCGCCCAAGGGTCGTCTGCTTTGTTGGTTTGGATTTCCTTTTTGTCCACTGGACACACAAACACACTGACGTCTGTGGATGTTCCGATGTGGCTCGCTAGACAAGACAAACAAAATGTATGCTCACATGGCAAAGTCCGGGGTTCCCGGAAACGCTGTAGGCAAATCGTACAGGTAAGGTAGTCCTCCGTCACGTTACGGGCAAGACGGCTGGCGGACATCTTGAAAACAGGATGACCGGGACCACTCACGAATTGACGAGGTCTCTCTTCAAAATGATTTCTAATACAAGTTGTGCTTATATATGAAATATAAGCGTGGGGTTCAAGATTAAATTGAATTTTAGTATTAAAGGTAATGCATTTATGAATGTTTAGAGCCGATCAGAGATTATGGAGGATTATGGAGGATTACCGGAACAGTACAAATATGGCTATGCTCCCTTTACTTAAGTCAGTTCAATGAATTAAATCACAAGTAAACATATGTTTACTGGAAGTTTTATTTCCTTTAAATGTATTCAAAATAATGACTCGTTGCCAGTGAACAATAACAAGAGGGGATTAGGGATTAATAACAATCGTTATAATTACTGACCTTGAGAATTATAAATACATGCACTAGTTCGGGAACCTTTGCAAACATCTTACTGCCGAGAGACAATGATATCACATACACATTACAATTCCATTTATCTCTACACCTTTTGGTGGAACACAAGCGACATGGACGACAAACGATATCGGGAACACCAGGAAATTGTACAGGAACCGTGCTGCATGGTGAAAATGACAGAGCTCATAGGAAGTTTTACTTTCAGAAAAATCGTACGTCTTCAAATTTGAGATAATCCTTCATGGTTGGAGGTAGGGGTAGAGGGTCCACAAACTTCATCGGTCTTTTATGGAAGGTACGATATAATTGAAGCCGACAAATGGACATCAAGGTGCGCGGAGAGGCTGCAAGTATAAGTACAGAAAGCTTTTATTGAGACAGGTACCATACTAACTGCAGGTCTGTAGCTCCCAGGTCGTCCATCCGAATTTTTTCAGACCGGGAGCTACAGACCTGCAGCTAGTACCATACAAAACTCTTCAAACACAGAATAAAGAAGTTCCTCACCCTTTTTTTGTTTTGTTTTGTACTGGGGGTTTTTTTCAATTAATGGTTCTAGTTTTTTTGGAAGGTGGGGGTGTCAAACATCAATCAATTTCATTTTATTGAAATAAAATTCCCGCTGGTAAATTTTTCATAGATATTCTCTATATGAAAATTAGATAACACTTTTATTTTGTTAACGTAAAACACTTTAATTCCAAATCCACTTAGCTTCGAGAATCAATCTAATTAAAATTAGACTTGTAATTCCGCTCCTCTACGATACGCTATATAGCGTATCGTAGGGGAGCGGAATAACAAGTTTAATTTTAATTAGATTGCTTCGAGAATAATAGTTTCATTGCCCGTCAAATTTACATCCCATGCTTTACATGCCAAAACAAATTTTAACCCAAAATTCCTGGCCTATGTTCGTCTCTGACAGATCTAGCTACATACCTGCTTTCTGACTGACGAAAGCTTTGACGGTCTCGTTGTCCTCTCGTCTGTCGTAGAGCCGGTCATCTCTCCAGTTAAAGTCCCATCTCTGGCAGCCAAACTCGTACATCATCAGCAGGACGGCCATCGGCTTCAGAAAGAAGATGCAGGCAAACAATGGAGACATGGCCATTCTACGGCCTGTCCTCGGATTGTAGTCTATATCACAGCCATGGAGAAGCAGCAGCTTTATCAGATCAAAGCATGTCCCACCATCAATGGCGGTAGACAGGAGGAAGTCCACAGCGCAGACTCGACCGTTACTGAAGGTTATGAGAGGGCTCGCATTGTATTCCAATAAAAGCTGGAATTAATTTATATGTTTACTTGTAGATAGCTACAATAATATGTTTTCAAGAAATATTCTGATTCAAGATTATCCTGCACAGTGTATGGTGTCGGGATAGAACATTGCAAAAAAGCTCAACAGATCACCATGCTGCCGTGCCTTCACACAACGCGCCGCCGCGCTAACACACCTTCACACAACGTATCGTCACATAACACGCCATCGTGCTATATGTAACCAAAAAAAAAAGCATTTTAGAGTTGTATTAGCGAGATAGCGTGTTGTGTGATAGCGCGATGTCGTGTGCGAGGTTGTGTTGGCGTGATGGCGCGTAGTGCGAATTTGTGTTTGTGCAATGGCGAGTTCTGTTAAGTTGTGCTACAATGTAGCGCGAGTAGTGTTGTGTGATGAAACTTTTCCTTATTGCGCTTTTGGGCTTTTTCAACGGAAACCTTTTTGTATCTGTGACCCATACCTTCAATATTTCGACATCTTTGTGCATGACAGCAATACATAATGGCGTGTTGAGATTCTTCTGACTCCCCTCAGGATCCGCGCCACGCTCTAACAATAACTTCACGGTGTCTTTATGGCGATTGAATACAGCAATGTACAGCGGAGTCTGACCTTTCCTGTCCGTGACCTCCATGTCTGCGCCTGCGTCAATCAGTAGTCCAACGAAACCAGAAGCCCCAACTTCCAAGAAATGAAAACATCATTTGAATATCAATTTTTTTGTTACGCTTCTTTTTTCTCAATCTATACTGTCTAGTTTTGAAGAAAATGTGATAATTTGTAAAGGGAAGATTTTCTTTTGTCAACTGCTGTTTTTTTTAGTCTTTAATGTTTAAAATATACTTCAATCGTTAATATACATCATCATTTCCCCCTCAAATGATGATGTATGCTAGCTGCAGAACTGTAGCTCCATGGGAAATTCGGGTTGACGGACCGTGGAGCTACAGGTCCATCCAAATTTATTGCGCACAAAAAGTTGCGCTCGGTTTTGGACTTATTAACCTCATTAAGGAATATATTCTGTAAAAATTTCAATGCCAAAAAATTCCTGAGAGAATTTACTACTGATTCGCCACTTTACTTGCCTCAAACGCTTTCCTAAGCACCCTAACCGACCTCGGAGAGTGAAGTATGTTAAATTCACGTTGGGATCAAGAGTCGCCATTTTTACCTGTAAACAAACCACACCATTTCACTTTACGGGGCTGATGAGAGAGTTTTAAAGATATTCAGAGTCAAGTAAAGTAATGACATCTAAAGTAAAATGTCTCGAGTGGCGAATCAGTAGTAAATTCTCTCAGGAATTTTTTGGTATTGAAATTTCCACAGAATATATTCCTTAATTAGGTTAATAAGCCTAAAACCGCGCGCAACTTTTTGAATTTCCCGTGGAGCTACAGTTCTGCAGCTAGGTGTATGCATGAAGGGAAACCTGAAGGAATACGGCAAAGCAGTCAAGAACGAAAGCACTCCTGAAAATTTGTATTACGTGTGTCACTCATGTTGTAAATGCACCCATTGAATGCCTTATATACAATCGACTAAGTCAAAACAAATAGCTGTTTTGAACAACTTCTTTACAAAACCAAGTAAGCATTTTATGATTTAATGACCTCATGTATATAAAAATATCTTGTGACTCTTGTGTAGCCAATTAAGGCAAAGCAACCAAGAGGGAAGCACTCATGAAACTTCATGCCATTCGTATTACGTGGACGGTGGTAGATTTTACGAACAAAACAGCGTGAATCGTAAAAAAAAAAATAATAAGTATTTAAATATGCACTCTAATTAAAATTAGATCTTTGATCCGCTCCCAGTAGATCGCTACACTTTGTGTAGTGATCTACTGAGAACGGATCAAAAATCTAATTTCAGTGTAGCGATTTTCTTTGATCGGATCAAAGATCTATTATTAGTAATTTTACTTAGATTGTTAAATGTGTACATGAAGAGTTAGCATTTATTCAAAAATACGTCCAGTTAACAGTCTCAATAGTATAACCTCATGGCTCAGTTCATACCACATGCGGCTTGGTGTAGTGCTGTTTGTCCCAGGAAATTAACCGCATGTACATCTGCACCATCCTCAAGGAATTCCCCCAACCCCTCCACGTGACACTGGACAGTGTGCGGGGGGTCACACAGGTCAGCACACATCGGAAGTGAGTTCCCTGCTGAGACTCAAGTCTTCCTAAGAGACTTCATCCATGGCTGGTCTTGTGATGAAGTTCTAAAATTAAGAGCACCTAATTAACGTATAATTCTTCTTACCAACATGAAAATTAAAAAATAAATGGACATATGTTGTAAATACTACAGGTATCTTCTAATAACATATGGTTTATAAAAGAAATTCATATCTTAAGCAAACTGTTAAGTTGAGGCTCAAATTCCTTTATTAATGTCCACCTGAGCAATCTCTGCATGGAAAAAATAGTAAGTAAATAATAATTTTGAACAAGTATAGCAAACCAACATCCCTCCCCCGGCAATAAAAAATATAAATATATAATGTAATCAGTGGTAATGTTGCTATCTTACTTTAGCACTAACGAACAAAATTTTTGGCGAAATTAATCTTAATAGCAACTTAAGAACTTGTTTCACCTTATTATTTTATATGTAGCTATTTACAGGCGCCGAAACAAACATACGAAGGTAAATGTATTCTGTTTCGAGGAGCGAACAAGCTCACTTATTTCTAAAGAAACCCCCACTGCCCCATGTTAAGGCACAGGGGCTTGTGTAGAAAAAAAAAACATCGTTAGAAAAGTGGGTACCTCAGAGGAATATTTTCCTCCGAGGTACCCACTTTTTTAACGATGTTTTTTTTTTCTACACAAGCCCCTGTGGTTAAGGGCTGTGACCAGGTGAGCTAAATATATTGACTTACATGTATGGCTGGCAGTGTTTACAACACAGAGTGTTAATGAAAATTGAAAATCAAATCAGAGCGAGTGGGTTAAACAAATACCAGAAATTCCCTGTTTCTCGAACAAAAATCTGTCTATCCATTTCACCGGAATAAACACACAGGAAAAGAACAGTTGAAACTCGCATGCTCTGAATGCGTAAATCCGGATTTTTAAAACCCATTTTTAGTGAGTAAGAGCCCCTCCTGATTTTTTTAATATATTCGATCAGTGCCTACTATCTATTCAAGATATATTACTAAAGTCAGGTACTCTTTACACAATTGCGCTGAAAAATATAGTTCTGTTCATGATCAGCAGGTACAACATTACAATAAATGTTTAGAATATCGATGTATATGTAATACGTGGAAGAAAACAAAATTAACATAAAATTATTTTGAAAAACACCATACCCCAAGAAATGTAAATGTGAAGTATTCATATTCCTACGCTCGCTGCCTCCTCAGTCTTTTTCACGAAAATGTAGGTCATTCTTCGATTGACAAATCACTAATGAATATTGCTTATATTATTACAATAATTATATTATTTTCATGATTATTGTTCGTTAGCTATCACACAATCTCTTTTAATTATTTGCTGTGTGTGAGTTTGTGTTATATCTTTTTTTTTCTTTTTTTTAACGACGGAATGGTTACGCAACACCTGCACCATATTTCTGGTCGCACTTGTGTAGACTCTGTTTAAGCACGGACGTGTGCACTCTTTGCTAATGACGGGTGGCAGTATTTAATACGGACATGAAGAACTTTATACGTCAGTTTCTTAACAAGTTCAGTGATTTTAACTTAAGAGATCGGCTGAGCACAGTGAAAATTCAAGTAATTTAACAGTCGAATATCTTGGATATGGGGTAACCCATATCTATTCTTGTTTAATACATGAAATGACATTTCATGCTTTTTCAAAAATATTTTGGTAAATTAAAATTAACAATTCACACAGAGAAAGAATAAATATATTTATGAAGGAACCGTCTTCTAAAAAAAAATATTAATTCTGAAACCATTATTTATCAACTTATGCTACATGTAGCTATACCCCCGGCGTCGGCGTCCCGACCTGGTTAAAGTTTCTGGAGCAGGTCCTGTATCTAAGTATTACTTGTCCTATCTCCACCAAACTTGCATAAATGTTGCATCTGGGCCTACTTAGGAATTTCAGATGCTGAATGAGGTTAAGGTTTTTGGAGCAGGTGTCCTTTGATAGCCATATCTGGTCTTATCTTCACCAAACTTGCATGGATGGTGCGTCTTAAGATACTTATGCACTTGACAGGCTTGAATGCTGAATCTGGGTCATAGGTTTCGGATGCTGGATGAGGTTAAGGTTTTTGGAGCTGTTTAAAGTTTTTGGAGCAGGTGCCCTTTGATGACTATATCTAAGTTACTACTAGTCCTATCTTCACTAAACTGGCATGGATGGCGCGTCTTATGATGCTTATGCACTTGACAGGCTTGAATGCTGAATCTGAGCCATAGGTTTCGGATGCTGGAGGAGGTTAAGGTTCTTGGAGCAGGTCACATGTTTATGTAAATAATAGTACTAATTCAAACATGCATGGTTGATTTAACTATGTAAATGAATCACAGAGGTAGCTACAGATACGGAGAGTGATCTTGATTATCTAGATGCTTAGACAGGTTTAAGATCAAATTGTGTTAGGGTATTGGAGCTGGTTACAAAATGAAGTAAATTCTATTATGTTCTCTTTCGCTTCGCTCAGCTGAACATAAATCATTTCCTGTTCTAATACAAAAAAGACAAACACAGAAAAAGGATAAGACATAGTTTGCCATTTCGATAAGACATAGTTAGCCATTTATTAATGCCAAGTCTGAACAAAGATCATCGAATCCATAGAAGGGCCAATCAGCATCCATATAGTTGAAGTCGAAATGAACTGGTACAGACGGACGAAGTCCTGGTGGGAATGACACTCTAAAAACAGCTGGATATATTGAAACACTTCAATATCTCTGAAAAGAGAACTAAAATTAAAGCATAAAATTAAGGAAACTTGTAAGTCGTTGGCTAACTTTTGTCGAGTGGTTACTATACCGATTCCAGAATTTAAGGAGGCTGGATGGTCAACAAATTAATCATCAGATATACCTAAGATTTTAAGATATGATTTATTTAGCTATAAACAATTATTTAGTAAAGAAAAAATTCATATATTTTACCTTTTAAAATTGGGTATTTTCCTATATTTTTATAGAGAGCTCTTCTTCTAAAGGAGATCAAAACAGTCTAAAAATGGCCATGACCATCGAGCCCTCTTAAATACCCTTAAGGTATCCGACCCATAATAACACTAGATTCAATGAATCTGGGTGCATAACACATATGTTTGGGCTTAATACTTAGTATACTTGGACATAATTTTCATATGTAAGTATCATAATGTAAGAGTGGAATGTGTCCTAATTAATGACCTTTTACTTTTCTTGAAGAGTTGCCTCTCTTTGATTTTAATCTATAAAAATTAATTATAAAAAAAATTATACGGTAAAAAAATTATTTTCAATAGTTTTTGCATTCCTAATGATAAAATACATCTTTCCACCAAAGCATTTATTGATATTCCTATTATTTATTTTTTTATTTTGGAAAATGTGCTTGTCCCCATAGACCATAATGCAATTTAGATCAATTAATTACTGCTTAGTTAATAATATTTTTGAAAATTTCTCTCGGTAAATCTTTTTCTACTCTAAAATGCTTTAAATTAATATCAGAGTATTTAATACATGATGGATATTCAAGGTGGGAAAAATTAGGTCCTAATATGGATCGGATACCTTAAGCCAAATAGTGGCCCTTAATCTAAAAAACATAACAAAACAATTTAAATACCCATTACACTAAATCGAACTTGGTCCAATGGAAAAGGTGGCAGTCCGCTAAATCCAAGGGACCCCGGTTCAAACCAACCAAACTACACGAACTTTAATATTTTTTTTTAAACGAAAAGAAATTTATTTCATACCTAGTCAGACTTAAACAGTTAATATAACTATGGATGTGTAAATAGAGGTAGCTTCTGATACAGAGCTTGATCTCGCTTATCTTGATGCTGGAGCAGGAGTAAGTTTTTTGAGAAGTTAAATGCAGGATTGAATGTTGGAAAAAATGCTGTACTGACTAACTTTCATGATTCATGTAACTTTGGATATGAAACATAAGGCTAGCTTCAGTTACTCCAACTTCTGATCTCCATTTAATTTATTAAGGATGCTAAAAAACCTTGTCCTACCTCACTCAAACTTGCTTGATAGATATGATTGTTGATATATGATATATCATGATTCCTATTCCTATACTATTGAATCAAATGATATGATATTTTATCATATAATATGATATTGTACTGTATGATATGATACAGTATTTTATTATATGATACGACATTGTATCATATGATATGATATCATATTGTATCATATGATATGATCTTGTAACATTATGATATGGTACAATGTTGTATCATATTATATATTGTATCATATGATACAATAAATATGATACAATATCATATGATACAATATTATATCATATTACATAACAATATTGTAGTATCATATCGTATTATATAGTACATCATATGATACCATATTATATAATATGATATCATATTATATGATATGATATCATATTATATGATACGATATCATATGTTACAATATTGTATCATATTACATGATTCAATAGTGTATCATATTATATGATAAATATTGTATAGTATGATACATTATTATGTAATATGATGCATTATCATATAATATTGTGTTATACCACACTACATTATCCAATATCTAATAAAGATCATTATCTCTGATTTTCATTATGATAAAGGTGGTCTCATAAAGGTAATGCCTCGTTTCGGTGAGCTCTGTAATCTGTGATTACCTATGTCTTTTAATTTGTCAGGGCAAATTTTTCCACAATGAAGCATTCAAAATATATCTAATACTTTAACAAGCTTCAATGATATTAATAATTTATTTTTGACGACACTTTTAATTTAAAACTAGCATCTTTAATTATTTATAAACTTCTAACATTATTTGATTTTGAAAGGGACAAAATTGTGTTGCAAAGTTTCAAAAATGTTATTCTGGACCACCGCGTAAAAATCTGAGCTCAAATCTTAGATTTCTGACTCTTGAAAGTTAATTCTGCTAGTTAGGCGTGCCACCAAATTTTCTCTGACACGAAGCTTGTTTGCTAATATATTGAATAAATATATGATCAGTTCATTGTAATTAATTGCTAACTTACGAATATCATCCTGTCTGCATCGTAAAAATTAGTAAAGAATAATTTTGAGAAAAAAAAGTCTTCAGTGTTTTCTGCCCAAGTATATTCTAGGTCAAGATGACGTCATAATTGATTTGATGAAGTTTTTTTTCCCGTTCTTTACGGCTTTGAAGGAATAATGTAGAAAATGAAACAGTTTCTTGACATTCTATATCAAATCATAAGAAAATAATCCCGATGCCTATAGGGATTAACTTTCTTATGATTTGATATAGAATGTCAAGAAACTGTTTAATTTTCTACATTATTCCTTCAAAGCCGTAAAGTACGGGAAAAAATTATGACGTCATAATGGTTTTAGCATCAAAAAGACACTTTGTTATCATTTTAAAGAGGAGGTCAAGAGCTTGTTTGATGCCGTTTTTGGAGAGACTGTAGGCATTCTAGATATATTCCATTTGTCAAAAATGGACAAAATTCTGAGATTTGTTCCTTATTTCCTTTATATTTTGTAGAAAATGAGAGTTCAACACATGATTTTTCATTGTGTTTAACAAAATTTTAAGCCCCGGTACACCTTATCAAACAACACTATTGTTATGAAGCATCATTGAAAGAATTTATATCTTGAATTTCATTCTCCTGTAGGCACCTTTCATTTACTAGATGTTGACCTTAATGTAGTGTTGGCGAAAAATAGCTATACACTTCACTAAGCAACATAGCATGTAAACTACATTAATATCATGTTCAATCATCCTTTCATGTTGACACAACGCGTTAAAAATTGCAGTTACGTTTTGTGGTAAACGTCATGCAGTCGACACAATGGACTTTTTTGACGTTACATTGACGTTGATCAATTAATTCCCGTACGTGAAATCTGCTATACGAGGTGTTCAGTGATTGACCTGACCAGAATAATACCTACATGTACATGTAGCGAGCTGGTATATCTGATACCATGCATGTTCGTTTGCAGTCTGTTGAACATTTCTATCCATATCTGTTTCTAGGGTACTGTAATATAATTTCTCTGTGTAACCCGGTTTGGCGGTTGGTAAGCCTTAGTCTTCACTGGTCTGGCGTTTGGTAAGCCTTAGTCTAGCCTGGTCTGGCGTTTGGTAAGCCTTAGTCTAGCCTGGTCTGGCGTTTGGTAACCCTTAGTCTAGCCTGGTTCGAGCACACGACGCATTCTATGCGCGGTATTATTCATCCGTCTAAGCACCCAACGTTCTTGCCCTCTACAACCAATTATAAGGGATCGGTTAAGGAAGCTGTGTCATTTTATAAATAAAAGAAATAATTATGCCATACTTTTGATAAAATTAAATAAATGTGAATAAAGAACTCGTGTAAAACCAATTCATGCCCTATTTTTAGCATTTGTAACGTGCTCCGGTAACGAAATGAGAATTAAACGAACATCCGTTAGAGTGTTGAGAACGCTTAGTTGACAGGCACGTAGCATCGATTTTGAAAGTGGGGGCCTTACTCATCCAAAAAATCTTGACAAGCAAAAAAAAAAATAATAATAATAAAAGATTAAAAGCCAATTAAAAGCCAAATTCTAAAAACATGAAAATCCTAACCCGTGTGTGTAGGGGGGGGGGCAATTTTTTTTATCCAATCCAAATACTAGTTGGAATTTCCTGAATATAGACCGAATTGTGCATTTCTTTTGCATGCCAGTATGCTTCAGAATCTATGCAATGGTGAGAGCAACCGGGTACTAGTATTTCCTGGAGCACGTAAAAGTCATCTGCTAATAACGTCTTTACAATATATTTATCTATATTAAGATTGACAATTCAGTGTCCCGTTTGATCATCACATGTTTCAGTCCACAAGCACAGTTACGTTTCCAGCTTTCAAAGTTGCAGTACTTCATGTGCAGATGTAATTTTAGCATTTCATCAATTAAAATACAAAAAGATGGTATTTTATATTTTCTTTAATTGTAACTAATTAACTTTTTTTAAAAAGTACTTTAAAAATAAAGTAACTGTACATGATGGCAGAAGATTTTTGTGATTTTTCACAGAATGCACGGTAAATTAAAACTGAACAAAACAAAAACTGAAAAAGACCAAATTCACGCAGTGCGTGCAGGGCTGATTTCTCATATTGAACATCACTGTTACCATACAGACTACAAATAATAAATAAATCACTCTCAATCATAAAATTTCTTAGAAAGAAGAACATCTACTATTGTACCCTCAATTTGTTCCACATTAACACAATGGTAACCTGACATGTATAAGTATACAGTTGTAATACTGCACCTGGGGCTAAACATACCCCACTAAACATTGTCAGTAATTAAACTAGATCTTGGACCTATTGTCAGTCACCACACTCTTAGTACAAATTGAAAGAATTTTTTGAAATTAGAAAACCTATGAGTACTGTACTAACATAAAGTAAAAAAAATTGATAAAACATAAAAAATGTAAAGCACAGACTGAATTGAACATACAAACACTGATTATGGACGGAGCACTACAGGTATATGGAATACATGTATACATTTGTAAAATGACCTTAATAGGGTCCTTCCCCTGTAGACATTAGGAAAGCCTTGTGTTGATGATGATGTCATTGTCATATTTTTGTGTCCAATACTGTTTCTAGCCAGACTTTCACAAATATGCATGCACCAATGACAGAATACAATGAATGTTGCACAGATGAAGTGTTGAGAATATCACAGAAGACAGAAAGACAAAGGTAGGGCAGTGTGTTACTGGCACCGCTTCAGTAAAGTGGTGCGGGCAGCTACCAGGAGCTTGAAGGCTTCCTCACTGCCCGGTGCCACACTCTTGTCCGGGTGAAGAAGGACAGCTAACTTTCTATAAGCTCGGTTCACATCGTCTCTGGATAAAAAAAGAAGGGAAAATAATTAAAGATTTACAAGAAGATTGTAAAATTTCAGATGTAATATAATACAAATATAGACATACACAGTTCCATTATTGTGTAGAAAATCTATTTAAATACTAAGGATTAAGGTCACTACACAACCTTTACCCATGAGCTCACTTTGGGGGAAATATGAGCCAGCTAGACATATTATGGGGACAAGGGGAGAGAAAATTTGGTCATGAAAAGGATTAAACACAGAGGTATTTAAAAACTTGGTCATTGTTCTAGAAAGTTGGTTCAAGGTCACTCCATTTGTTTAACTCTTGTATGGTAGTTATAGTTTACACTTATACATGATCATTTCTATTGTAATACAAGTACTAAATAAAAATATAAATTAAAAATTTGGTGTTAGTATGATATTAACATCAATAATCCAAAACACTTCCTTAAATAAAGCAAATATTAGAATGTTATAGAGCCAAGAAAAAAAGGTAACTGCTCAGTAAAAAAGAATGTACTGATATTCATATACTTAACAAAATCTACAAAATTGCAGCTACTGGTACTTGAATATATCATGGTAACAATGTACGGTGCATGACTACTGAAATATTTAAATTTTCAAGCACTTTGAATTCTTGCAGGGAATATTGGTTCAGTGCAAAGGAATTCCAATTTGCTAAAATATTTTAATACACCATAAATGGAACATCACTAAAATGTTTTTATTTTTCAATCTACCAGTGAAAAAGAAAATAGAGCAACAATTAATGCCACTGACAAATAAATAAAGTAAGAAATCTATTTCAAAAACCTAAAAATTTTAAATTATAAAACTTAAATAAAACACATTAATAACACATAAAAATAGAATCTGCAAAATATAGAAACAGATAGTTTTTGCATATACATGTATATACCATCAGTAATATTTGATAATCCAAATACACATCCAAGCATAGTCTACAATCAGCATTAAGTGTGGACAGATCAGAGTTTGCTTGTGATCTATACATGGCACCCTGGTCCTTGTTATTTGTACAGAGCTCTCTGAATAAGAACTTATAAAATTTCAACAGAAAAAGGAAGAGCTACAGAGGTTTACCTCAACGAAAAGGGAAGGCTTCCAATGAGCTAGACAAAGGTCAAAGTTCAAGGTTAATAGAATCAGAAATAGACACTATTTTCACAATAAATAGATGTTTGATTGTCTTCCTAAAACGGTGAGTATAAAGTTAAAGATATGAAAGATGATTCATGACAACAAAGCCATTCTCATGCACACACGACTCAGCAATTTTTAAAAATAATCAGTCAAATCAACATATTCAGTAAATTCCAAGCTAGATTCTTAAGCTGTGCATGCAATGTTTTGCAAAAACTTCATAACTTGAAAAGTCAATCGCATGCTTCCTTTTATTATCAATGTCAAAAGTACCTTGGTGTGTAAATTGGTGACTATTAGTACATTCTACTGATTATCTGTCATTGGTTGCCATGGGTTGATCATTTATACTAATTAAAAGTAACAGACAAAGATGATGTCAACTTTGATATTCAAAACATATTATTAAACGTTTAATTTCACAGAGGTAAATTTCAATATTTTTCTCCTTCTGAAAGTATTCATCTGGCTTAATAACACAAATTAAATACAATGAAACAGAATTAAGAAAAAAATCTGGTTCTTGAAATAGATTTCATACACTTGCAAATTCAATGATATTGATAAAGGTCTGCTGAATCATAGAATGAATCAAATCTAATGTGTTGTGGTCATGTAATGAATAGTGTCTAAAAAATAGAATGTTGATGGTACAGTGTATATCAATGAATATATAAATGACTTTTGACCTCAAAATAAATAAGGGTTATCTTTCAATTTTGTGATTACAATTTTGTGTTTAAATTTATAAAGTTTTTTTTTGCTAAAAAATATGGAGAACAGTGTTACAGATTAATTATTCTTATAAATATATTTTTTTGGCAAAAAATGAAAAATTAAACTTATAAACTAAAAGTTGATTTGTAACCAAGAACTGTACTGTAAACATGGTGATGAGTTGAAAATTATTAGTGATATGAAACAAAGTTTGACGATTGAGTGGAATTATTGATGACAAACAGGTAAATCGTGACCATGTAAACTGAGTGAATATTAACTTCATATTCAATACACATCTTAATCAGTCAAGGTATTAAACTTAAAAGCTTCATCATATAATCTTTTAGTTATTAACTTAGTCATTTTCCATGCTAATTAATATTCCTAAAAAGCTTTAAAAACATTTACATAACAGTTAATATTTTGATTAGTTATTCACATTTGTCTGAATAACTTAATTTTTTTTATTATATACTTGGTATAAAATACAGTGTTTTTGCACCCCTGATATGAACAGTGGCACGCGCCTTTATCACACCCCCCGTATCATCACCCTTTATTTCACCCTTTATCACACCCTTTATTACACCTTTCCGGAACACCTTTGTACTTTTTGTTCGGATTACCTCGGATCTTATTCTCTTTTTCTGTGCATATCTGAAGTCGAAACTATGACGTCATGATCTAAACATTTTTAGTATAGATGACGTCACAATACATTTGAACGTCGAAAATATGCGGTTTGAAGATAAATGCTTGTTAGTTTTTTCGACGTGAAAATGAAAACTAGCTTTCTAAATCCAAATATATAATAAAAACAACAATACATGTCAAAATCTGTATCACATCCCATATCAACCCTCGACCAATATCAGCCCTCTGGCCTTCGGCCCTCGGGCTGATATTGGAGTCTCGGGTTGATATGGGATGTGATACAGATTTTGCCATGTATTATTCTCTATGTATTTGACTGTAAAGAAACTTTATTGTATTTGATCTGAAAGATAATCAATGAGCTTTTGGGTCTTAGAGTTTGAGGTCTGATGCTAAACTAATATAGCAGAAATAACATATATTAGACTAACTAATGAGTGGTTGCAGCTATTGCAATTTTTCATTCATTGTGAAGCTACAGTTACAGGGTATATCAAGTTTGTTGTACTGGAATGCCACTCAAATCAATAACAATATACATGTATTTCTAATATGAATTTAAATTGAAATTTCCTGCAGTGAGTAGAATAAATAAGGCGGTTTGATTCTATATAATATGCAATCCCTGCATGGTTCCTGGTAAGCCTTCCCTCTTTGAGCAAGAAATTTACTCTGTACAACAAACAGCTGTTAATTCACTCAGTGACTTACTTTGTAGCACCAGGTGGCAGGCCGAGCCTCTCATAATCGTTTTTTGCATTGCGGAGCTTCTGAATGGCGTCTGCCTGTTCCTTGGAGTAACCCAGCGTTGTTTGTACAGGGACTCGCTTCCCACCATTCTCAAACGCCATCACCACCGACTCAAACAAAGTCTGTAACACAACAGTTGGCAGTTTGTGAAATTAATATTTGAAATTCTTTAAGATTTTTCCCATTATTTTAATATAATTAATTTTTTTTCTTTTTGTGGGTGTGGGGGGGGGGGGGGCTGTATGAATTAAATTTAATCCATGCTACATAAATTGTATGTATACAGTATGATTATTTTAACAGAATTCGACTTCAGAAATGAGCTAGGTCCAATGCCTACAATCATACAGACACATGTGCTTGGAAAATAAATAAGTATAATTAGTTAAACTAGTATCAAAGAAAGATCAAATTAATTAAAGAAGTTGTGTGTACATGTATTTCACCAAACCTGAAACATTTCTGAGACTCCCTCCCCAGTCTGTGCTGATGTCTCAAAATAATGGTAGCCCTTGGTCTCCGCCCAGATCCGCGCCTCTGCTTCATCCACCACACGCTTCTTGTCATTCTGAATCAAGAAATTGGAATTTATAAATATTCAGTACAGCTACATTACAAAGTAATCAGAAAACAGTTTACAACTTTTATCACTGCAAGGATATGTCAATAATAAATATATGCATAACTTTATCATAAATTTATGATCTCTAATCATACAATAACCAAGATACTTTAAATGACTGTGATTTCTAGCAAACACAATAACATGAGCGAATTCCTTTATACTTCACTCCATTCTATATACTTTGCATTTAATACCTTCACAGGCAGCTTGCATATAATTACAGCAGGTCCCCTCGATTCCTTTAGAGGCATGAACATTCTGGATCAATTGTTTTTAGACTAATACATTTTCCATTACACATGCAATCTTCTTACCTTGTTAGCACAAACACACACCACCACATTGTCCATCTCCGATTGGTTGCCAATTTCATTCTGCATTTCTAACATCCAGCTGTCTAGTGCGTCAAAGCTCTGTCTGTCTCCAACATCAAACACAACCACAGCTCCTTGTGTGTCTTTATAAAACTCATTCCTGACCTGCAAGTAAAGAAAAGGAAGCTTGTAGCTGAAGTATTTTTTAAAATGAATTTTTTATTTCATATCTTCATGAATGCGCAAGGTATTTATGTTCTTGACATGAAGATTTACCTCATAAAAAATTGGATGTCCTGCCATGTCGAAAATGTTAACCTTTATATCCCTCTCTTTAACTGTGACCCTGTAGAAGCAAAACATCATTAAACACAGACAATCCGAGATTCAGTCAATTTATTACAAATCATGACAGTTCAATACATACTTTTATATACGTATCTTTTACTTACTTGGTAACACCATAGTCAATCCCTATTGTAGCAAGGTATTTATGAACAAATCTCTTCTCGCAGTATCTTTTGATAATACAGCTCTGCAAAATATGTTAATCATAGACATAATCATTATGCTAGGTTTATTATTTGAATTATACCAGTGATGAAAAACTATTCTACAAGTAGTGAAGTACTAGTTTGTCATTTTGTGTGTATTCGGACAAGTGACATAATGATGGACCAGACCAGGATTCAAACCCAGGCCCCTTGAATCTCTAGTCAGGTTCTCTATCAACTTAGCTATATCTTCATGGCGCAATCGATCAAACTGGCCAGTACATTGGTAATTAATAAATTACATTATTCACATCACAAAGAAATTATTCTAGCATTTGTATTGACATATATTATAGTCAGTCCCAATAGTTATTGTTTACATCACATTTGGGCAATTTTATATAAAAATACACATACCTGTGAAAGAATTACAATGAAAGGAAAAATATCCAAGATATCTTCATTAAAACATTATCATTTATCACTCGGATAAATTCACAGGAACAAAAACAAATTTCTTATTGAGATTTATAATGTGAAATGTTGACATCTTTTCTCCATTCAGAATTTAAGTCACTCAGAATACCTTGCACAATTTTTCAACATTATCATCCGGGTATATAATTTAATCATGTCTTTTGCAAAGCAAAATCCTTGTAGACTCTTTTATTTTTAGCAGTGTATTGAAACCTGATAAACCCGAGGGGGCATATTCCAAAAGAGAACTTCTGAAATTTTTATACAAGTTTTGAATGAACATTGTTTAATGAACCCTGATGCATGTATAAATATTGAGTAACTAAGCAAAATGTGAATCAAGAATATCTTCGGACAGAGTAGACTTAAATAATATTACTCCAAATAAAAATTTGTGTAGGTAAAAAACCACACTTAAACAGGTCCAACACAATCTCTTGATTTAGCTATATACATGTAGCTTGAAAAAGCTATATAGCTTAATAAGGCTATTCAGAATAGCTTGATAAAGCTATTTATATGCAGTTTTTCACAAAAATGTTAATTATCAGAAATACACAAAAAATCGCAAGTTAATTACCACTCATATTTATATGAGCTTTTTCAAGCTATATAGCTAAATCAAGAGACTGTGCTGGACCTGTTAAATTATATATTTGTAGACTAAGTGTTTTTTTATTTGTATATGTAGATTTTATTGCATAAGGAAGATGTTTTGTTTTATTTGTCATTTATCAATAGGTAGCCTAATGGCATCCTAATAACATTGGGTGTCTTAGGCAGAGGACTAATTATGTTAGGTGATAAGAGGCCCTATTGCTTGGTGCCTAACGCCTAATGGTGGCCTAATCTTGTTAGGTAGCAGGAAGCCCTATTATTTGGAGCCTAATAGATGCCTAATAGAAGCCTAACTACGTTAGGTTGTTGCTAAGTATAAATACAGGGTGAGAGAATGCGTAACACGCACTTCTCCTTTCTTTTGCTTTACTCACTGTAATTGGTGTACATTTGTTACAATAAAATTTGTTATACAAAGACAAGGTGTTGTTCTTCATTGATCTATGTTCTTCATTGATATATAAAGATCGCAAATCTGACGCACATGTTGTGGATAGCACAGGATCCACATTTGTGATGTCTGAGGTCAAAGTTATATACCCCCCCCCCCCTAGTTGCGTTACATATTTATGCTTGCATGATTGAAAAGTGGCCTAAACCAGACACACATATACATAGTAACAAACACTGGGGTTGGTATATACGTCTCTAAACTCACATGTGCCCCTGCCATAACCATAAGAGCTAATGGAAAAAGCTGCACACACAAAAAGCATTAGTAACAGAATAACACGCACCTTTCCAACCTCCGCGTTACCCATGCTGATGATTTTTATCCTAAGCGGCTTCTTTGATTTCTTGTCCATTCCTGTCATCTTTCTCAAATCAATTTCTGACCAATACGATTTATCGGAAATTTATGGGACAAATAAATAACAAAGTAAATAATCTAAATCTTCAGATATCATGATATCGATTTCTGAATGAATAAAATATGATTGAGTAAAATCGTGTTTTCTTCCATTATCGGTGTTGTAAATCAAGCGTTGAAGATAACAAGGTCGGAAACTGGTATGGATTCCCACTCATTCCTTTCTAAATACATAAATGTAAGCGTCTTTGGCAACTGAAACTTGATCAAGAAAGCGGAATTTCAGATCGGCAGATCAAATCTCCTCTTATTTGATTGGTTGAAAAATATTAAAAGTAAGGAAAAAGATAACTTGTACTACGTATTATTCGTACACTTAATTCGATAAAAGAGAGAGTAATTAATCAAAGATTAGTGTGAGAGACCGTGTTAATACCGATAAAGCAGCTAACATAAGAATTATGAAAGAATAATGAAAAAAAATACTAAATGTCATGGAAACATGTACCTGTCACTAATTATTAATAAAAGAGCAGCATCAACGTTACAGATGTCAGCAGACATAAATAACAGAGATTTGTTATTTATGTCTCTGATGTCAGCTACGAACATACCAATTAATTTTCAAACATGCTTAAATATAACTATGTGTGTGTATTTCAGTGAGGTTTATGTAATTTTGCTTTATCTAAGTATAATAAGCACTACTTTTATTTTTCAGTAGTACATGTATTTGCAAGTAGTGCAGCCCTTAACAATGGGATTCCTCAGAAAAATTAGCCTAACTTGAGACTATATATCATTTGCAAATCAAAACATAACTATTCTAATGATGCATGAACAAATAAAGAACAAGTTTACAAAGAGCCAACAAATTTAATAATAAAGAAAATATACAAAATAAATAACAATGACTGAATGCTGTTTATGTTTGGACGGTTTCCTCCAATACTCCTGTTCCAGTGATGTCCCCGCCTGTGACAATATCACCAGTTACTATATCCGCCTCCGTCACACCCTCTAGGATTTCTTTCTCTGTGTACGATGAGCCATCTTCCAGCACTACGGACTCTATGTGCGCTTGGGGCTCAAGCTTTGGTACAATCACTTGTTGTGATTGGTCGAGCTGCACCAGGGTTTCCTCTGATTGGTCAGTTAATTCCGTCTGAGATTCCTCTTCAGTTTGACCCACGTTGATGGTGGTAAGGTGTTGCTCTGACGAGTCTGTCAAGTTCTCTCTCTGCTGCTGCTGTTGCTGAGCTGCTAATTGCTAAAAATTGAAATTTAAACAGTGCATGGTTACGGTACTTAATTTTCTATGCTTTTAGTACAATCAGCATGGATGTAAATAAGAAGTTCAAATTCTTCTTTGACTGTCATAGAATGATCACTCAATCATTTGAACTACATTTGTCTGAAATGCGTTCTTCAAGACTGAGCAACACGTCTTACTGACCAATTTAAAATTCTCATATTACTCATATGTACTGTATATGCAATTCTAGTTTATGTATAAGTGTGTAAGATTAACTTACCTGCAGAGCCTCCAGCTGAGCGGGGTCAGTGATCACAAACACCTGTTGTTGACCATGCTCCCCCATTGTGATAGTTGCTATGTTGGCACTGGTAGGGACCTGGTCACTGGATAAAAGAGATTCCTGCAACACCAAACAAATTCAACTAAGTCTTAACATATTACCCAACAAATATTTTGTCATCATTGTACAAAAGACAGTTTCAATCCTCAGTGCTACTTTATTCCATTTCTGTATTTAATGTGCCTGGCATGTATGCAGCATTATCAGTACTCGTACCTGTGAGTTCTGGGACTCTGTATTTATGACGACAGCCTCATTTTGGATCAGGGGATCCCCTCCTTCCTCCTCCTTGGCCTGAATAGCATACTCAAACTTGGCCCTCTTCTCTGGTGGCTGCTCATTTGATTTGGCTAAATATACAAATGTATTGGTAAAATATATATCTTGTACTAATATCTGACAAGCATAACGCATGAAACATGAAAACATGAAAGACATTGACTAAACTTATAAAACGTTTGTCCATAGTGCACCTGTGTGCTGAACTTTATACTAACGATCTATTCTTTTATGTACATGTACCTGAGCTGAGCATACCAAAGAGCTGAGCATACCAAAGATCTGAGAATACCAGTAAGCTGAACTTACCAAATATTCATATTAAACCTGTATATAAGATGAACTTACCAACTTGAAGATTCACATTATACCTGTAAACTGAACTTACCAAAGATTTACATTATACATGTGTACTGAACTTACCAAAGATCTGTTCATTGTACACCTGTCTGCTGAACTTACCAAAGATCTGTTCATTCTACACCTGTGTGCTAAATTTACCAAAGATCTGTTCATTGTACACCTGTCTGCTGAACTTTAAACAAAAGATATGTTCATTGTACATCTGTGTGCTGAACTTACCAAAGATCTGTTCATTGCACACCTGTGTGCTGAACTTTAAATCAAAGATCTGTTCATTGTACACCTGTGTGCTGAACTTACCAAAAATCTGTTCATTGTACACCTGAGCCTCCAACTCAGCGGTTGTATCTTCCCCGTGAGCTGTCCTCTTGTGCATGGCGAGCGTGGAAGTTTGTCTGTAGGTTTTGCCACAGTGATTGCAGTGGTAGGGCTTGGAGTGAGTGTGAACAACATGGTGTTTGTAGAGGGATGAGTATTCTGTGAATCGCTTACCACAGCCCTGCACTGTACACACATAGGGCTTCTCTCCTGTCAAAAAAATATTATAATACTCCAATAATTAAAACAAGAGGCCCATGGGCCACATCGCTCACCTGAGCAACACTAGGCATCATAAAATCAGCTTCGTGGAGTCATAATACAAAATATCTGGACAATGTGGTATAATACATTTAGATTCTGTATAAATAAAAATCCACTCCCCCCCCTGGATATTCTTATTTTTATAATCAAGTCCCTTTTCTAACAGGATGATTTTATAGCCATATCACATGTTGAGCATTGCAGTTCTCAAAAACATCCTAAACAATTGTTTATATATGGGACATAAACCTACACCAAAGTCTGAACCCCTTGTGAGGCCCAAGAATCTTCCAGGGGCCAGAGTCTAAACACTTTTAAAGAATCAGCAATATGTCAAAATGCTTGCATATAAGTAAAACCATATATGATAACATTTCAGTTTTTGTGAATAATTAAAATGTTTTCCTTTGTACAATTGGATCCCCAATGCGGCCCCACCCTACTCTTCAAGATTTTGATTTGAAAGAATTTGAATCTACACTATCTGAAGTTGCTTTCACTTAAGTTACAGCTTTTCTAGGCAAATGGTTTTT
>WFKH01011801.1:3544330-3561460 GCA_016163765.1 Magallana hongkongensis
CCCCCCCCCCCCCCCCCCCGCCCCCCATTGTTACCCCATCCTACCCCCGGGGATCATGATTTGAACTAACTTGAATCTACCCTACCTGAAGATGCTTCCACACAAGTTTCAGCTTTTCTGGCCAATTGATTTCTGAGAAGAAGATTTTTAAAGACTTTTCTCTATATATTCCTATGTAAAAATTCGACCAGCCATTGTGGCCCCACCCTACCCCCAGGGGTCATGATTTTCACAACTGTGAATCTACACTACCTGAGGATGCTGCTACACAAGTTTCAGCTTTCCTGGCTGATTGGTTTCTGAGAAGAAGATTTTTAAAGATTTACTCTATATATTCCTATGAAAAAATTGGACCCACATTGTGGCCCCACCCAACCCCGGGGGTCATGATTTTCACAACTTTGAATCAACACTACCTGAGGATGCTTCCACATAAGTTTCAGCTTTCCTGGCTGATTAGTTTTTGAGAAGAAGATTTTTAAAGATTAACTCAATAAATTCCTATGTAAAAATTCGACCCCCCATTGTGGCCCCACCCAACCCCGGGGGTCATGATTTTCACAACTTTGATTCTACACTACCTGAGGATGCTTCCACATAAGTTTAAGCTTTCCTGGCCAAATGGTTCTTGAGAAGAAGATTTTTGAAAATTTCTCAAAAATTTTCAATTATTCCTAATTATCTCCCCTTGTTAAAGGGTGTGGTCCTTAATTTTCACAACTTTGAATCCCCTTTGCCTAAGGGTGCTTTGTGCCAAGTTTGGTTGAAATTAACTGGGTGGTTCTGGAGAAGATGTTGAAAATGTGAAAAGTTTACAGACAAACAGACAGACAGATGGACGACAGACAAAATGTGGTCAAAAAAGCTCACTTGAGCTTTCAGCTCAGATGAGCTAACAATAAGTTTCGGTATAACAGTTTAAAAGAGTCAATTTCAAATACATGTACTTCTTGTCTAAGTTATACTGTTTTTATAATAAAAATATGCAGGTTTTAATAGTAAGATGTCAATTTTTTAAAGATTATTATCAATGGTCTAGCATTGCTTAATTCAGCTCAAGTAACAGTTATTTTAGAAACTTGATTCATGACATTGATAGGAAATTTGCCATGAGGTCATGTATTAGCACTGAGTGGTAAAAATTTTACATCCTTTATCAACCATCTACAAAAAAATAAATCTAAAGTTTAGATACAAATGTTCATCACACACCCGTATGCCATACTGATTTCAATGAACACACCTGTGTGGATCCTGATGTGGTTCTTGTAGTTGGTGGCGCTGGCAAAAGCCCTACCACATCCCTCCTCATTACAGATGTAAGGCCTCTCTCCAGTGTGTGTGCGGATGTGTACTTTCCTAATGTTGGAGGTGGTAAAGGATCGCTCACATCCCTCAAATGGGCACTTAAAGGGGCGTTCTCCTAAAATTCACATTGCATGAACAGATATATATCTTTGCCATTTCTTTTCTTGCAGTATGAAATTAGTGCTATAATCTCCCCTTACTTACCTGTGTGGGTGCGGACATGCTTCTGGAGATCCCCTGAGGTCTTGAAACCCTTGTCACACCCCTCCTCCGGGCATTTGTAAGGTTTTTCACCTGTGTGAACACGTGTGTGAGATTTCAGTCCATAGCCAGTAGCGAAAGCTTTACCACAGCCTTCATAATCACATTTAAATGGACGGACCCCAGTATGTGATCTCTCATGAACCTTAATAGAAAACAATTCAATGACAGATCATACAGGCTAAATGTAATACATGTATATAAATTCATGTACAATTTTAACTCCTTTTCTAAAATACAATATGTGACATCATTTGACCAATACATAATTCCTCCAGGACTGATAGTTGGCCTTAATCCTGATGCCAAGTAGTGTAAGCATGTTGTTAGAAATTCTTATGGAGAGGGATGATGGGTCTCACTATACACAAATAATGTAGATTTGCTTCATTTATATTCTCAACTACTCAACAAACACACAGTGTTTGTTGAGTAGTGTATTCTATATCAACCCACCTTCAGGTGGTGCTGTGTGGTGTACAGCCTGCCACAGCCATCAAAGCTACACCGGTAAGCCTTCTCCCCAAATACCATCGTCTTCTCATCTGTCGTTAGACCAGCAGCTATTACAGTCTGCAATATAACACAGGTATACATGTAGCTACACAGTAAACTATAGACAGGTATACATGTACATTGTAGATACACCGTAAACTATAGACAGACACAGGGCATGGTTTAACAGACAGTTTACAGACTTACATGCACCACTGAAGTGTTAGCACCAAGAGGACTAGTACTGGTCTGCAGAGATTCCAGGCTGGGCTCCTTCATCTGATCAACGGTCACCTAGAAAAACAGATTCACTGTTACAAATATCTACAATATCTCAAAATACATGTAGTATAGACTGTTTCATACACAAGACATACAATGCTGTCCGTTGGATTTTTACAGATTGATCACTGATAAAAGATACAGAAAATATCTTTTTGATTTTTTAATGTCTTTTGCCAAAGTAATACAGGTATTGTCTCACCTGAGTAGCCAGCTGGTCTAGACTGAGAGTGCTGCTATCTAGGTTAGTGATCTGAGCATCCCCAAAGAGAGATTCTGCAGATGGGTGAGTGATGTATGCAGTGGTCCCATCCTCTAACTGGATCGCCTGTAAACCCTCTGAAAACATCATACATAGCATGTAACCCCCATCTGTTACACATCTAATGAAACTGATTACTATAGGGCAGTGTAAATATGACATTGGATAAACCTTTTGGGGTGTGGTGGAGGAATGCGGTGGTTCCGTCTTCTAGCTGTATGGGTTGACCTCCCACCTGTGTGGAGTCGGTCAGGACGATGTTGGGATTGACCACACTGTCTATCTCTGACTGAATGTTGTTGACAGGCAAAACTGAAAGCAGGAATTGGAAAAGGGATGGAGTGTGCATGGAGGAAATGGTGGGTAACGTAGGAGAGGATATGGAATAATATATCCCAGCAATTTACCTTGGCTAGGATATTTGGACTAACACCAAACCAGAAGTCACAAATTATGGGAATAATTAATTATCCCTTGAAGCAGCATAAACTACTGATAGGCACAATAAAAAGATTTAAAGATAGGTAAAATATAGATGCTTTGATGGAAAGAGAGCAGAGAACATATATATTGGAGATGATGATTTGAGGTGAACTATGATAACAATAATGATGCTGATGATGTCTCACCATGACTGATGCCCTGTACTACTGCTGTGCTCCCATCCTCCAGGCTAATGGTCTGTCCCTCCATAAACTTCCCCCCTATATTCAACACATCAACATTAGATGAGCAGAATTAGATAGCAATGGAGAGATGATAACCATTAGAGACACTATACTTATAAGCATCAAATATCATAGGCTGTACCCCAAACTTTTTTGATGATGAGTGTTATTCATGACAGCCTATCAATCAAAGTAGGATATGTCAGTAGGGAATTCTTTGATTTAAAATCAAATAAATTGACATATTCCAGCAATTTCATCTTTTACACATGCGTGTCGAAAATACAAAGTGAATGATATATCAACAACTTTCACATACTTCACAAAGAGCTAAAAGTAGAATAAAGCGAACCTTTTGGATGCTGGATAAATGCGGTGGTTCCGTCAGCCAAGGTAACAGCCTGGACTGTCTGTGTATCCATCTGTTGTGAAACAGAGGAGACCGAGGTCTCCAAAGACAGGTGCCCTCCCTAAGATAAACACCAATCATCAACAACACATAGTAACAAGCAGTCAAAGATCAAACTTGTTCTCATATTATTAATGGAATAAGGCCAATTTTACCTATAGAATATTACAGCAAGAATTTAATAATATTGTAAATAAATAATACAGGCAACTGGCATTTCATTTTATATTCTTAAATGAAGTCATTCTTGAACTCATTTTTAAATATATAAATAATATATAAATAATATGATGATGTTGAACAAGAAAATTCCATATCTGTCTTACTGGTTGTTTCCAGAATCACCATTAATTCATTCACACTACATTAAACAACATGCTACACATAATTAACTACTGCTCTCATTATATAAATTGTAAGTTCTACAAAACAAACCCCATTTGAGTGAAGAAGAAGCAAATTGACGTCGTTTGATGAGCTGGCGAGTGTGCTGGGAACATCCACCAGCTGTTCATCTCCCAGGCCGTCCTCTTCCTCCTCCTCTCCCAGGCTCACCATGTGACCCGGACTCTCCTCCTCATGAACCGGGCTATCCACAATTACATTGCGGGGGCTGTCTCCAGATGTGATCTGATCCGGGACCGTCTCCACATTACGTATGTCGATGGTACAGCTTGTGTCCATGTAGGTTAGTAGACTTCAGCAGGAGTAAACAAGTAGCAGAAACCTACAAATAATATTTGAAAAACTTAAATATGTATTTTTAAAGTAAAAAAATATCTTCATATACTTTCGCTCATACATACATCCCCTTCAATAAAATTGTGATGAATTCATTGCTAGTGTGAAAGACTTCAAATTTTCAATTAGCTAACAGTACAAATCTAAAACATCAATGAATTTTCTTTGGTTTTATTTAATTGATGGATAAGTATATTATTTATCATATAAGAGAATATCAATTAATTCAATCATGAATGAATTGGAGCTATATACTTTCACTTCAGTGACTTTTCTACAATTTTATATACAGAGGCCTGTTAATTGCTATTACTGAATATTGAATTGGGGAGAATTATCAACTCTTTAGATAAAATGATGGCCAGGTAAAATCAGTGTAATTTTCAATAACAGCAAGCTTAACAGATTTAAACAATAAATTTGATTTATTCAAATGCTTTTCTTGTATTAAATTAGCCTTCTTCTTTGTCCTTCTAAATGTCATCATTGACAACAATCTTCTCTAAATGTAATTGGCAATGGCCCTTTTTCCATTTCTTAAAAAGACTTTCAGAAAAAGTAACAGGGTTAAAATAGTTCAATTAGGAGAATCTGCAGTCATTCAAACCAAAAAAAAAAACAACCAAAAAACAAAAAAACCTTAAAAACAAAAATTAAATAATTATGCACCAAAAAAATGTATGGAACTGGAAGTCAATTTATATATATACTCACTGACAACATGATTTTTATGTATAAATTCCAAAGTACATATGGGGGAAGGGGTAAATTCACTGGCTAACAGGACAAAATTGTTGACAACAAATATCTATACTAAATAATAGTTTACGACCTCAAATATATCATATTTAAAAGTTTAAGGCTGATCTGATCGATGATTAATTTGTTGACCCCCCAGCCACCTTAAGAGGAAAGCATTGGAATGTTTGTGTGTGCGATAAGCGGCATGTAGTCTTATAATAGCTTTACAAAAACTGTTTTAACATGATAATCATCAAGATTTTTTTTCAATGAGAGGTGCATGATTTAATTAGAATTTCATTATATCAGAATATGCCCATTGCAAGATATTTACATTCACTTTCTTTCCCCCTATTGAATTGCATTGATTGATTTGAATGACATTTACGCATAACACAGAAGACCCTATCACCAAATCTGGTGCGTATGAATACAATCGTCCTTCAGTATTTCTCGAAGAACACGACTGACTCTCCTCGCGACTTCAAACCGGATCACGACCTGATATTATACTTACGCTGATAAACATTTCATTGATATAAATATTTTTTAACAGTTAAATGAAATCAATTTATTTATTCATTATTATACCAAAGGTTATATTCATTGAATAACAGATTAAAAAATAAAATTGTAAACTTTGAATTTATAGCGTTGTGTACTATTTTTGTCAGCATGATTCGGCTGTTCCAATGGCTCTTCTGTTAATTGCGCATTACTCGTAGAATAAGGCAGAGATTTTGAAAAATAAATCTTAATTGCAGAAAGGGAATAAAGTTAAAAAAACGTAAATATAAGCATTGAATTATTATTTTTTGAAAGATGTGGTCTCATAACTGCAACGGTGTGTGCAAACAAATTTTCATAACGCGCTAGCGTGCGTTATTCAATTTGTATGCACACACCGTTGCAGTTATGAGACCAGTCATCTTTCAAAAAATAATGATTCAATGCTTAAATGATTGCAACCATCATGCAGACCGGTTCGATCGCCAGCAGCAGATAGCTCAATTTGTAGTGCTTTTGACGAGATTCAGGACCCCCCCCCCATTTAAATCCCAGTCAAGTCTATCATTCTTTCTCCCATCCCATGGATACCATTTGGTGCTGTGATCCACCCCTGGAACTGAAAGCTTAACTCCAGGGAAAAGAATCAGGATGTTTGATCTTTGAAGGCAAAGATCGTTTAAATGAGGAGGAATTGGCAGTCATACCAGTCATACCAGTACGTTTGCTTACTCCTGATATCTCATTTGGTTGGTAGAGGACCTGGAGATTCAGGGGGCCGAGGTTTAATAGACCCCTTCACGGTAACTGCGGTACTGCTCTTTTGCAGGGCAAAATGACATAGTTTGGTAAAATATGACGTAACGTCAATTGTTTCATTTACGTCATTTAATTATCTACCTACTAAAACTTCGGCAAGGTATATCAATATGCCCTGCAAGAGAGCAGTACCGCAGTTATCGTGAAGGGGTCTATTAATACCAGTCTGGTCCATTCTCCCATCCCGATACATGACCACGATTTATTTAATCTCATGCAGTAATGAGAGTAATTATAAACACTTTTATTTCAAAAGGATGAAAACTGAGGATATGAATTTAAGAATATATTCTTCTCCGACATTACCATAGCAATGAATGTTTTCCATGTAAGAATATATATCTAATGAAAAATTAATGTTCAACAGAATTCAAGTGCATTTCTTGTGAGCAAAAGAACATGTAGGATAGGAGACTGCACGTAACCATAATCCTTGTTTAAACCCTTTTCAAACTTTATATTCGTCCACTAACTGACTACTTATCCAGCTTTTGCAAGCATAAACGGTTTTCGCTGTTTGTTCACAACTCTGTACAAAAATAGCAACTCAAGCCATAACAACGAACTAACGGACACTGACCTCCATTTTTATTTTACAAATAGACAACATAGAGCGGAAGTATAAATCCTAACGGCTTCTTAATTCAAAATTCAATTTTAATCATTGGGATTTTGCATCTCTCAACCTAATCTTGCGTCGTCTCGACGCCGACATCAATCCCAACAGGCAATGGGTCATCATTGAACACTGGGAAAACTTACCCGAAGATCCACTTTCTGGACCACCATGCAATGCACGCACTTTAGCCAGGAACTAGCACAAGTCAAAATATAATATCAAATCGACCCCAAAAAAATAATTTATACACGTTTTTATTGATAAATCTTTTTAATTTAAAAACAACCAACTACGCGTTTCAAAATCACAAAACGTAAATATAATCAGTAGATGAAAGGCCCTGTATTTTGCACATACAAAAATAGCGGGAAAATTTAAATTGATATTGACAATCAAAATATATCTGCATTCATCTGTACAGGTTGAGTTTAGTTTTGCCGATTTTTTATTTTATATAGACAACTGATGTTGAAAATTGTATCATGGAATATATAGAACTGAATTTAGGTAATTAGGCTTGACAAGATACGCATTTAACTCTGTGTTCTGATTTTGTAAATACAAATTATAAAAAGTTTTGGGAATTTTTGAATAAATTTTAAATTCAAAATGTTTAACTTATCACTTCGCCTATCGGTCCGTCTGTCTGTTTGTGCAATTTTGAACTGAAACTAACTGAAAAAGAGAATCTTAGGAAGAACTGAAAGATCGCTTAATTATGACCTCGATCGTAATTAGTAGAATCTAACGTTAGTGTGTATGGCACGCCAAATTCACAAAAATGAGCTAAACATACCAGGTAGTTTCACAGCATGGTTATGATTTCAAACAAAAACCGTTTTTGAACTTTCTAAATAAACAAATGGACTTGTTAATAGTAAGGTAATGATTGCATGGCGAACCAAAATCACTGATAAGCAGTACATGTAAAATGATTTTGGTATTTATAAATGCCAGATGGTGATTCATTGTCTATGAAGGTTGAATATTCAAAAGCTGAAGCAGGAAAAGTGAGTAACACATTATATCTTTTAAAGTTAAATCCTTCTCCGTGCCATGAAGGCACATAGGACCGGTGCTTATCTCCGGTTTCCGTGGTGCTAAGCGGATGAGAGTCATTGACTCCCCATGGATGGGACACCAGTCCATCGCAGGTTAACCCCCAGCGTAAACTGGTACCCAATTTCAGCTGGATGGACTGAGACAATGTAGATAAAGTGCCTTGTCTTAACTGCAGGTCTGTAGCTCCCGGTCTGAAAAAATTTGGATGGACGACCTGGGAGCTACAGTGCCACCCATAGAAAAAATTGTGTATTTATTGCGCACAAAAACGTGCGCTAGATGTGGACTGATTAACCTTATTTATACGCAAATTCTGTGAAAACAATTAGCACCATTAAATTCTTCATGCAATTTACTTCTGATATCGTCTCTTTACTTGCCTCAGACTTTCTCCGGAACATGCCCCTGGGGATGGGGGATGGGGGATGGGGGTTGTTTTAAGTAAGTATATTATAGCCAGCTTGTTTTAGATTATCTATGAAAACATATACACATAAAACCTATCTTGAAAGTTAACAAATATGGAAAAATTATTTTCTATCAGAGTCTTGCACCTTTTCAATATCAGGTCATGCACTCTATTATGATCTTTAAGTTTTTCGCTAAAATTATAGGTTTCATAGTCCTTTTTGAAAGATTTCAGACAGGGAGGTGGTCGTCATTACAATATTATAATTTTTCTACTCAAAAATGAACCTTAATTAAATGCATATATGAGACTAGCTCCTCGACAAGTTTGTGTATGGGCTATGGTACATTGGTACTCAGGTGACCGTTAAGGCCTATTGGTCTCTTGTATAATCCATAATGGTACCCCCTTACTCCTAATTTAAAACACCGTAAATCAAAGTCCAAAATTTCAGTTTCTCATAATATCATAGCACCCGGTCTTCCTTTTGATATTTAGAAGTAGAGAGGTAGATATTCAAGATCGTCAATTCTAACGGTATTAAATTCAAACATGTAGCCTTTGGGGACGAAGGGGGTAATAAATATTATCCACTCCTTGATCCCTCCCTCCCTCTCTAAAATTAAGTCAAGATTTGTCAGTTATTTTCTGGGAGGAGCTTAATACATGTACATCTATTTATTACCCTTTATTATGAGTACTCAATATCTTCTCAGATATTGCAAATTATTGCCACGAATGGTCCGCAATAAACATGACCGGAATGTAAAAAAGGAAAATCTATTACATATAGTAGGCTTTTCGTGGGGGTAATCTTGCTATAAAAGGGGGGAAATCCCACTATAGAGCCAGCTTGGGGGGGGGGGGGGGACCTGCTTTATAGCCATTTTTGCCGGGGGATGGTTAGGGGGAAAAGGTATAACACCTGTATACGTTCAAAAGAACCATCATTCTGTTGATCGACCATTATATATGATCAATGACTCAATATCACGATAATTAACTATTGTGATGATTAAGTTTCAACATTTTCATCTTCACCTTCTTCTCTAGAAATAATTAGTGCTCTATTTAATACCTTCAAATGATGCCAAAGAAAGAGGATACCATTTACGATTGGTACTGCAGTAGACAGCCCAGGAAGGGTTTAAGTTGAACTGACCTAAGGTATATATATACATAGTGATCAATAAAAAATTATAAATCTTCTCATAAAGTAAACTGATACAACATGTGATATTATCACGAAACATCCCGATCTAGTGTTGATTATTTATTGCTCAAACCCCTAACCAGTGTTAACCCTGAACCAATATTTTGTCTACAACAAGAGTGCAAAGTTCAACATAGACACATAAATACATGTATTTTAATATATAAAGGAAAAAATCGTCCTTCCAAGAACTCAATGCTATATAATATATTATACTCGGACTTTAATTGCTATTCAAGCATCCTGATACTGTATGGGAAGGGAAAGGGTGAAAAATCACATCAAAGATAAGTTCAGCATTTTATTTATTTATTTTATTTTTTTTTTTTGAAAAAACAAACGATAACGTTAACAATGTTATGAAATGTTGAATAAGCTTTTTAAGATCGAGGGCTGGATGGTCGTGGCCATTTTAAGACTATATAAATCTCCTTAAAAAGAAGAGCTCTATATAAAGATATAGGAACCCATTCAAATTTTAAAGTTAAAATAAATTAATTTTTTCTTCACTAAATAACACTTTATAGCTAAACAAATCATTTTTGAAAATATGAGGTGGATCTGATGGTTAATTTGTTGACCACCGAACCCCCTTAAAACGTTTACTGCGCTCATGTTGATCAAAATCTGACATCACAAAGTAAACTGAAATTTTATGAAGTCACAACCTGAAATGCTTGACAAAGCAATCTTGATAACGCGTTTCAAGTCGATCCACAGTGTTTGCTGCACACCATGATCTAACTTATTTTTGTGAAATATTGTTCCATACTTGTTGCAGAAGTATAGCAGACGTTTTGCAGATCAATGCTATTTTATAGACACTCCGACCAAGACTGTCCCAGCCATCAGCTCCATAGGGTTCATGTCGGAATAATTTGCAGGCGATCCGATCTGGTATAGTTGTTGTATTGAATGAAGTTTCTTAAGACTAGCGCTCTGCGTTGCCTGACGTTATCATCTTGAAGTACAGAACTGAGTTCAATATGTTTCTCAGGAATGGCAAAACAATAGGTCTGAGAATCTCATCAGCTGTTAGAGTTCCGTCAATGACGTGTAGTTGAGTGCACTCATTAACTGTAACACCAGCCCAAACCTAATCACAGAACCCCCACTGTGATGATTGTGTTGCCTTTCCTTCACGTCTGCAAATCGCTCTCCTCTATGTCTGTTCATAAGGATGCGTCTATAGTTGAAATTAACACTAAATCGGGACTCATGAAAAATCCCATCCCCTCCTATCAAAAAAAAAAAAAAATACAAAAAACCTCTAAAAAACCTCAGACATATAACAATTAACTGACGTGTAAACTCCAACGTAAGTAACGTCCCGCTAATCCAAACGGGCTTCGCGGTGCCTCCGTGATAGGGGTAATCGTCAGCTGATTTACGTGAATGCAGGCCACAGACTTTTTCTGATTGATTGGTGAATTACAACGATACTTGTTGCCGTTTGAAGATCGCGTTGCAGGCTCCTTGCTATAACATCACGGGTTCTAAGTGCTCTTAAAGTCTTGTTTGGACGTCCAACATCCACAGTTTGTTACATCAAGCCTCTGCAACAACCACACAATGCTGTAGTGATGTACTCCGAATACTTTGAACAGTACTTGGGCCACTTGTCGAGTCGTTTGTCCAGCTTTAATCATTCATATTGATCTGTCAATTCTTCTTTAACTTGAGATGGCCGTCGATCCATGTTTTCAAAAAGTGCTGAATATTATTTTAATTTTTGTATTCAAATGGGATCATACAGTTTCAATTTGTGTACTGCAGTGCTTGGTTTATATAAAAAAAAATCTTGCTTTAAACCATTGAAGCATTACATTGTCAATACGATAAATCAGTGTGCATTTCTGTTCTGCGTGTTCGAATTTATCTTCTTTCTGTGTATATTCAAGGCTTAATAAGTGACTGTTGAAGTTAACTCCTTATAAGATCATAAGAAACGCAAAGTGGCTTATTTATTGTTTTTATGTATTTATTGTTGTATACATACTACTAGTATTTGATTTAAAGGACGACTCAATATTCATTGTGGTGCTTACCCTTTTTAGTAGTATGTACGATGCATGTTGACTTATTGAAAATCGATTGTTTGTTTTTTCAAATGCAATATTTTTCTTTGTATTTCAGAAATGTTGTTTACATCAGGACGTCATTTCAGCAGAATTCTTGACCCGTTATACTATTACTTAAACAATAAAATTCTTTCTTTGGTGATTCATGCGGGATATGAAGGTAGCGACATTGCAGAAAAAATACATCACTCTCGTTAGCGGGTTATGTAATTTTTTTCTGCATTGATAGCTACCTTCATAGTCCGCATTAATAATCAAAGATAGCATTTCATTGCTTATACATGTATTTACATCTTTCTTTTAATAAATTATTAAAATAATCATAAATAGTAGGTAAAAGTAAGACAGTAAATTATTGTTAATGTACATCAGTACGTTAAATAAAAGAAATAGCCAAGTCTTTATATATGGGAATTTGAGTCTGGCATCATCGTCAGTCAGTGATTTTTCTTAGTTTGCTGAAGGTTTCGACCAATCGATAAACTGGTTAGAACTGGATCGTGTAGATTTCAGTCCTGTCAGTTTCTACAGAGCTGTGAATTACAATCGATTTGCTCAAGATATATAGGAGAAAATACATAGTGAATGTAAAAATTAACCAGTGTATATAAATCCATTACTTTTCTTAATGTTTAGAAAGTCCAATTTAAGGACTTTTTACGTTTATAGAAGATCATGTAAGGACTCTGCTGAGAAAACTTGGTCTATGATCACGTAGCTTTAAACAGGTTCTAAAGCATATACAATTAATTAGTAGTATTTAGTTTTCAGCGATTTTAATGGGAAACAAACGTAGCATATTAAGCAAACTGAAAATTAATTCAATCTAGAAAAAAACCCAAAAACATGAAACAAAAGTCTTCCAAACATTATCAGTTTTAATTCAGTATTCTTAACAATTTGACAATAAACATTTTTCTTTACATAGATTGGCTTCTGTATAAGTAATAACCCTTTATATCAACAAACAAGTCAACATATCAGCCTTCATAGGGAACACTATTTCAAACATTTAGATACATGTAAGTTACAACACCACAAATAGATATACACATGAATTGTTCATTTAACAACTGCCACATTTACTTGTCCGTAATACTCATATATACAAAGCCTCAGATGAATTGTTCTGGGACATCCATCTGAGATTCGAGTAGATTTTGCTTGGACATCAGGAGTCTCAATCACCATAAGAGGTAGATATACATGTACGTATTTACATGTAATTAAATGATATATCTTCCAATTGATCAAATAAACATTGCAATTGACATAGATAAGATATCCTGGTTTTGACGCAATATATGCATATATATATATAAAAAAAAAAGATACAACTACGATGTAGAAATGAATAAATTTAACACTTTGACATTTACAATTTACATCTTACACAGTTAAGAGAGCTTTGTGAACTGTATAAATAAGTACTTTGATGAGAACTAGGAACAGCAGCATTAGACAAACTTTCAGTACCTAATGTTCTGTTACACATTGATTGACCATCGTTTATTGTATCAATATATGTTAGGTAAAATTAGCAACAACTATATAAAGCACCATCCTTCTACTTTTTCCACACGGTGTCCACCATAAAGCGGCTACAAACAGGTAAATAGAAATTAATACAGTTTTTGACAACCTTATATTATCCACGGCTTAGCCTGCTAATTGGGAAACTTCACAAGTATTTCTCATTTAAGATGTCGTCAATATTGTGGTACAACCTATTCGTTGGTAGTTTTACTAAAACAAGCCGCTTATGTCAACGGTCCAACACAATTCAAAACAGAAAGTAAATTATGTAAAGTTAAAAACAGAAAGTAAATAATGTAAAGCTGACAAATAATTACAATATAAAAGTAATACATGATGTTCATTAAAAAGGGAATCAAGTTATGTGTCATATAAATTTTAAAACATGCACATGTGTGTGTATTAAATGATTAAATCCAAGAACGTTAAAGCACCGAATACACAACAAGAGTATAATCTGAAGAGTATTGATACATATAAAGCACCTGGTATTTAAGTAAAGGACAAACCCTCTGTAACATTTCATATATTAATAACAGAATTTCCAACTTTTGTAAAGCCAATCATTTCCTCACGTGACGTTACGATACTCTGAATGAAAATACAACTTAACATTCCCATAACCCCTGCCGTGATCATGTAAGATAATACAGTTCCAGTCATGTGAACGATGTATCCCATTATTCCTGAGAGGACAACTTGTGACAGGAAGTAAGCAGAATCTAGCGTAGCGATGTCTGTTCCAATGCCCCGGAAGTTGTTCTTGCCATTCTCAGTCCGGAAGTAAATCTACAAAAATGCAAATATAATAAGTTTCACTACACCATTATTATAAATTGATTAAAGTCAGGAGTCGTCTCTAGAACAATAAGACAGTAAGATGTGCTAGAAAATGTAAACAAAAAAGTACACCCCCCCCAAAAAAAAAATAAATAAAAATATATCTAACACTTTTAACTAAAGCTTTCACGCGTACCTCTTTTTCTGAGTGATATTTTGTGACAATGATGAAAGGGATTGTCGTAAGAGTGGCATATCCGAATCCAGTCAGCGCTGCCATAGTGTTCACAAAGTAGATGTTCCGGAATACAACCATGCCTCCCATTGACAAGGTGAATGTCATCATCCCCGCAGCGTACGTCCGCCGGATCCCGTAACGCTCCACCAAGTTTTCAACAAAGAATGCGTACAGAGCGGAAGTGATGCAATGAAAGAGAAGACCCCAGGAACCCATTCGAACACCCTCGTCATATCGAGCACGCAGGTAGGAGTTTTCCTCCGCATTGGGATTTCCTTCATACACAGCTTGCCCCACAAAGTCTGTGAAGAACAGATTAAAGCCCATTACTGCAGTCCAGCTGCAGAAGTTAGCCACAGCCAGTTTACGTAGCACGTATGGAACGTCTAACAGCAGCTTTACTGATTCTGGAAGTTTATCTTGTATCGCAGCAAAGACTAGTCTTCCATAGAATTGCACGTAAGAAAATATTCTGAAACGTTTTAAGATGAAAACAAAAGGCATGCACAACAACATAATAGGACGGAATTTCTTTTTGTGACGTCGAGATCGGGAACGAGGTTTTCGTAAAACGTTTGGCAGAGAGGCTTCGTCCGAGTCACTGGATTCATAGCCCGACTCCATCGCGGGACCAGTGAACACAACCGTGGTGGGGGTGACCTCTACAGGCTTTATATCCGGGGCCTGCGAATTTTTAGAAACAATTTGTGGTTCCTCGTTTGCTACAGCTACGGTCACAAACAACAAAAACATAAAGAGGAAGACTAACATAGTGAACACGGTTTTTTCTTGTCCGCCAATCAGCGCTCCGATCGCCGTGGTGTTCCAGTCCAGGGCCGTGATAAGGTATCCAAGAAATCCTCCCAACGAGACCATCTGAGAATAGACCATGAACACTCGCTCTTGTTGGTTAGTATCCTTGGATGCGTCACTTAGCAACGCTTCACATGGCGTGAGACATGCCTGACTAGTAAAATCAAGCAGAACGACCCCTATCGTCAGAATCAGCAGTGCCCCCGTTTTACTCAAGCTTCCCGGCCCAAATAGAGACAGACTGATCCAGTCACTGTACGGGATCGTTATTAAGGCAAACATAAGAATTGATGAGATTCCTACAATAAATGGCCGCCTCCGTCCCCAGGAACTGAAACAGTTATCACTGGCGCGACCTATTATCGGAACAAAGATGAAACCCAAAAGGGGTCCCATTCCTAAAATTATACTCATATTTTCCTCTGTGTATCCAGCCTTCAGCAGCATTGGAGGTATGTATGTAAAACCAGCGCATGCGCAGATCTCTACACCGCAGACAACTGCATTCAGCAGGATTATCTGAATCAACGACAAAGACTTTCCGGGAGTCATGGTGACAGGATTCGGGCGAGGTTCCGGGTCGTCGTGGTAGATCACTTCCTGCAGGAATTGTTCATGGTCCTTCTCGTCGTCATCCGTCACTTCCGGTAGAGCGCTGTACTGGACAGAGGACCTGAAACGGAACCAAAAAAATTAACTAGATCGAAAAGCCACAATACATCGCCTGCATGGGCATCTGACGTTACATTATTACCTACTGACTGTCTACGCGAATTTGTCGGGTCTCCAAATTTCAAAAAAGTAGAGGCGGAGTTGGCGTGCTAAAAAAATTCTGAGACAGTCATGAACAAATCTTATAAATGTTTTGTTTTGTTGAGAATCATACTCTTTTCTTGAAAAATAAAAAAATAGAAATCCAATAGAAAAATGTCCTGAATGTTGCCAATCAGAAACAGAAAAGACAGTCATCACTATAGACGTGTTTTAGCCAATGATAGAGCGTCAATATAGACCAAAGCAAAACTTTTTTTTCATTTAAAAAAAAACTAGCCTTATTTACGATATTTATTTATTTATAAGATAAAGAAAATACCTTTTTACTTTAATCAGGTGCCTTTGAAATTGTGCTGATTAAAAATCATTATTCGCACTCAAAGATAGACAGTTATATAATATGATGAAATTGACTGAAAACAGAGTCAGAATTCGTGGTCATTTGATAGAGGCGATATAAAAATTAACAACCCGTTAATATACGAAAACAAATACATAATAACTGATTAAAAATATAAGCCATAAATTATCTGGCACTATTCGTTGCTATAGTACACACCGATTCAAAACTACTAAGTTATTCTCGGTAGGGTCACAGTGGACGAAGCATTCTTGTCCATGGACATGACAAGACATACTAATCCACTATTATATCGGTGGAATCCCGACATTCAGTTCCTAAGCTCTCTGTCGCCATTTTCTGTGCTATGTTACCATCTATTTTGAGATGGTTTATATGTTCATGTATACTATGAACTGTTTTATATTCATAATCCTTCAAAGCACCCCCAATATTTCTCATTACAATACACAAAAATAATAATTAATTTGCAAAACGTGCTTCCTGACAAAGTTGACACAAAGATGGGTCTAAAAATAGAGAACATGTACGGTTAATGCACTGTATGAGACAAACAGAGAGCAAATAGAGGGCCGTGTGTTTTTCAATGACAATTTAATTTAAAAAAAAAATGTACGAAAATTTAGCAATGAAATGTGTGTATGGCTAAACGAGTCGTCAAGTTTTTTAACGACGGTAAATTTAAAACTATTTAGTTGTGCCATGAGAGAGAGAGAGAGAGAGAGAGAGAGAGAGAGAGAGAGAGAGAGAG
>WFKH01011801.1:3563041-3581453 GCA_016163765.1 Magallana hongkongensis
ATTCAGTAAATATTCATAACTTACATGTTCAATACTAACAGCATTCTGGGTCTCAATAACTTCATTTGCATAATATGTTATACTTTGCCCTGATAAATGAGGGACTTAATCATCAGTACAGAGTACTGCAAAAATGGAATGTGTAGAAAAATTAGTTTATCACAGGTATTGCCAAGAATATCAATTAAAGTCATCCTGATTACAAGTGGTTTACAGCATACACTGAAGGGATCAAGTTATTGATAAGTAAACAATTTGTCATATATTCCTTATGTGCATAAGAATAACATTACATGTATCTATATGTTCTTAAAGTAGCTTCATTCTAATTAATTAGAATTAAACTTCAGTGTGTGCCAGCTTATTTGATAATTTCTTATACATTAATTTGAGTTGTTTAAAATGTTGCAGTATGTGTGAAAACACTTATAAAAATATGGCTTATCAAAATCTACTTATCTAGCAGTTCTACTTTATAAAGGTCAATGTTTCTTTTTTATGTTAACTCAAATTACATGGGATAAAAGTTCAAGTATTTGATCCTCTTCCTCAAACACATTTATAACTAATGCTTTAAATAAAACTTCAAAAAACTATTAAATGGTACCATTTCATGTAATTTACACTATACATGTACATGTATAACCAAACAGAAAATTTAATTCTTAAAACTTATTTCAAATTGTAAAGTATATTTCTTTATCAAGGTTTTAAAAATGTTTATTAAAATAAGTATCTTAGATTGTTGTACTACCTTAGATTGTTGTAGTATCTTAGACTGTTGCAGTACCTTAGATTGTTAATCAACATCTCCCAGAAAGGTACAAACATCAATAACCCACCTGAACATGATAGCAGGGAGAGTGACAAGACTCGGTGAGTTCCAGGCTGATGCTCTCTACCTTCATTCACCTACAGACCATGCTTATCACTAATTGAAGACACACATGCAACTGTTCAAACCAACGACAAATCCCGAACTGTTAACTCATCACAACACAGATCAATGCTAACACACATCAGCCAGTGGGCTGTGCGGCCCGCTGTATCAGTACTCCTGCTGTATCAGTACCCCGCTGTATCAGTACCCCTGCTGTATCAGAACTCTCGCTGTATCAGAACCCCTTTATATCAGACACTTTCCCTGTCCCAGTCACATATTTAAGTCTTGCATCTCCACCTCAGATTTGCATGTCACGGTTAATCAGACAAAAATTTTCTTTCGTACAAAATTTCATTTAAATTGGAGACATTTTGTGTATTCTGTAGACCATAAAGCACAGTCTGCCCCTGGGCTTTCCAATCTTATTATAAGCTGGACACTAGTATCCCATAAAACGGCAAAAAACACACAGGTATTCTGTGGTTCTTTGTTAGTCAGTGAATCTACTTGTACAAAGCAAAATAGTGGAGTTTATATAAGGTGTTACCATTTTTAACCAAACAGCTGCAAACCTGATAAAATCTTTAGTTCACAAGAGAAGAAGAGAAATTTAATTTTTAAAGGAAACAGTCTTTACATCTCTCTATTAAAAGTACTTGTAATGACTAATGACTATTTATCAGAACTTTAAATATCATTTGTTGATTTGCTCAAAATGATGTTTGAAACAATTCAGTGTTTGTGTGAGGTGGGGATTTGGGTTGAGGGGGGAGGGGGGGTATTCTTGTAGTATCCTGAAACAATCAAATCAGGTGGATATATCTAATCAGAGTCGGTTAGTGTAGGGTACAGGTAATAAACTAATCACTCGAAAATTTCCATCAGTAGCAGAAAAAAAATAGGGTTGAATATAATCAGTTGGTATCCAAAACCTGTATTTTTTAGCCCTCCTTTTATTTGTGTGGTTTGAAAATAAAGTTGCTTTTTGTTGTAAACAATGTAATCTACCTGTTTTTAATGCACTCTTTTAAATCTACAATGTAAATGCAAGACTTGATCTTAACTTCAAATCTAAATCTTTCGGTTGGTTTTTCAAGGTAAATGGCATATATTTTAGGGGTTCAAAGAGACTTGAAGTGGTTTATAATTTCAAACTTTGAATGACGAGCGTTATTAAATACAAAATAGCATCTTTGACACTAATGTTAATCAAGGTGACAGTGAAGATTTTACCCTCTACTGAAATACACACGTTTTTACGATAATCAAAGACTTGTTCTCACCTCGGGAAATCTTCATCACCTGCCATCCATCCTCTTTTTGCCTAGAACAATCCTACAAAGCAGTAAAAACAATTTAGATCGACAATATATCAAAAACAGAGTTATATAAATATATATATTTTGCGAAAAACAGTACATGAATAAGACCATATTCAAAAGGAGTAAGGAAAGCAGCATTCAAATTTAATCTCTGACATGAAGCTTTTGAAATATTTCATTGTTGAGAGACCAATATAAGCATGATAAGCTCTTGATCATCTCATATGATTTTTATCTGGGTTCTTTATTTGTAGTTTTTACTATAATATTTTATTTAACATATTCTAACTAGATAGCATTCAGATCAACTTCTCAAAAATTAAAAACAGCATTTGAATATTAAAAAAAATCTAAAGAAACATTGGAAATTTTTCAATATTTTGATACACAACATTATAAAATGATCTTATTAATAATGTTAATTATGCATGTAAAGATATACACTCAAGCATGACACTGGGGAGATTCTAACTCTACGTTCACGGTGCTACGTTTATGGCAAATGCAGTCAAATATGTATAGTCAACATGGAAAACGAGCCATCTTATCAATATAGACATCATAAAAAATTAATATCACACTTAAGTTTAAAATTAAATAGCAACGTACAAGTAACTTGCTGTCTAACATAGTATATTATACATATATTAAATGGCTTCAAGGGCAACATACCAGAATATTTGCCCCGAGGTGACAGGAAAGCCCAGAAGTGTTATGCCGACATAACACTGCAGGGCTTTCCTGTCACCGAGGGACAAATATTCTGGTATTGTCGCCTCAGAAAACATGAAATATATGTTATATAACATTTCTAAATAAATCAAAACGGTTTACGAACGTAAAATTTATTTCATTAACAAGTGTATTTTTTTTTAAACATGTTCGTATTTTACAAATCAATGTCTTACTAAAATGTTTTGTAAAAAGTTGATCGATGCTTGTAGTTTCAATAAATTAAATAATGATAACAAGGATAATGTGCATTAATGTTGCTGTATTGAGGATGGCTGAAATTTTTGAAAGGCTGTTTTCTTTAACCCTGTAAAGGCCAATTTGACATTTGTTTTTTCAGCATGCTCACACTTGGATTGATTACTCTTATTGTATTTATCAATTTTTTCTAAAGCAATTAAACAATTAAAGTACCTCTGAATTTAAAAGAAATCGCAGATGTTGTCCTGACATTTTGATTTTTTGGGAACTGATTACGTTTGCTAAGCAACTGGCTCTTTGAATTTCGAACCAGACATAATTAATATGCAGAATAATTGCACACAAGGATGATATACATGTATCAGTTTCAGGAAGGCAATATAACTATTTCCTGTGAAATATAAATGTTTCCGAGAGGGCAATATAACTGTTTCCGGCTTGATTGAGCAGTTTTCAGGGCATCTATACTACTTTATTAAAATAATAGACTCGAATTTTTGGGCTTTAATACCGAGAAATCATAAGAGTGCTGTCTTTTGTTTTATATATTTTAAACATCATTGGTACTTGAAGATTACCAATTTGTTTTTATTTTTTCTCAATCAAGCTTCACTAATTAATAATCAACGAAAATTCCTTTTAAAGATCCGGAAATCATCTGGATTTTTTGGATTTTACAACCTTGCGCATGCGCATTACATTCACGCTAAATCACGGGAGGCTCTTTTGTTTATGTTTCCACAATATCACATTTGCATGGATAAACTCAGAAACGATAATACAAATATGTGTAAATTTTCATTGAAAGTTTGCTACATGTTTATTCTCTTCATCAAAGAAAATATGGGAGATAACTCTAACTCAGTGCATTTGATTTGAAAAATCCAGAGAGTTCCGAATGTCAACATGGTGTGTAAATTTGAAGCGAGTAAAAACATTGGGGAAAAAGTGTTGAATTCTTCATTAATATGAATTAAATTTTTAGATGAAATGTATTTACAGCCTCAAAATGGTTTGTTATGAATAATTTGACTATTATTTTCAATAAAGCTTTATTAATTTTCTCAAAATCGTTTCAGATCGATTCTGAGGTTTTTGCTACATTACGGGTATATGGGAGGCATTTTAAGTGTGGTGAAGGCCTGTCCCGAGACACAGATTATGCTATTAGAATAAAATTAGATTATTCCGATATCATGTGCAATGTCAACCCGTGCACGCACGGGTCAAAGTCTAGTAGTAACAAAATTATCTCATTTGTGACATAACGAGAAAATTAATTTAAAAAATGTTATAGATATGGATCACAAATACCAGTACCCGAATCTCCCTAGCTTTGTTTACATTTTCCTGTACTACTAAAGAAAAAATTATCATATCTTAGGCATTTCTGTAAATTTGAAGGGCATTTTCCATGTTTTCAGTAGGCATTTCAATAAATCTTGATATAGTCCATAGTCCTATCACCAGCATTTCTGTAATTCTATTTCTATGTTTAATACAAATTTAAAAAAAGGAAAGGGGAATGAAAGAGCTCTCCAGGTTTACTTTACTTTATTACAACTTCTCAGATATCTCAAACCGTTTATTTATTATTTTTAAATTCTACTATATATGTTGTGATAAAAGATTAATTACAGGGAATAAAGGATTTTTTAGATACTGTCAAAAAATTCTCTTGACAAATATAAAGCTGGGGGTATATATGTATATGACTATATATAATCCTTTACATGTACTTTCAGCAAAGCAAATAAATACATGTATCAAATGACACACCCATTTAAACTCATTTAATCTACAAAGACTTAGATGGTTATGTATTTCCGTTCAAAACTGAACCATGCGGCCTCATTATTCATGACTAGACCCATCAATATCACTGCATACTAGTTTTTTTTTCAGTTTTGATACTTGGTTTATAGTCAATTAGTGGCGGATGATAACAAGATGGATGACTCGGAATGAACGTAACGTTATACGCCAATTTTGTTAAGTTCCACTTGATCTGAGACAAACTTTACAACGCTAAACTTCACACAGAACTCTAGCTGTTTCTGAAAGTTTCACACAAATCCGATTTAATACAAATTTACAACCTTCTGTGCATGATTTACATTACATAGTGTAAAATTCAACCGAGAAAATTCGGTAAGAATTGAAAACCAGTAGAATCACACGACTTCTTATGAGATAAGTAATACAATTGTTGACTTAGATATTAGTTTATACGTAACAAACAGACTAGCTTCATTTGGAACAAACCTCTCGCTCTAGTGACGCCGAAAGAAACACCCCAAACTCCCCCTCTGTTCGTGGCCACTTGCTTTGTTTACGTTTCAAGATAAGGATGAGGTAAAGTAAGGGACAAACAAAAGCCGGGCCGGGTTTATCTACCAACATCTTTCGTAATTTAAATGTGCATTAATACATTTCAAATCAGTGAACATATGGTTGGGTTTTTTTTTCATGGGTTCGGTTGTCACATTGTGTAGGTTTTTTGTGTATTATGGTAAATAAATTCTTCCTGAAGACAAAAATTTATTATACCAAAAATGGTTGATAACGTTTAATACGTCATTGTAATGAATTTAAATTCATATAACACATATAATTAATCCATGAATATTATGTATATAATGATGTATATTGTATGATAATCTTGTAAAGGTTTGTTATCTAGAAACAAAACGGACTTGATGAGCATCATTTATAAATATTTACATTTTTAGTGTCTTTGTAATACGAGTCGATTTTGTAATGTATAGTCCAATACATTTCATCAATGACTATTTTAATATTCAATCGTACTATTGCTGAATGTTATATAAATATAAGTAATAAGGAATCATTCTTTGAATATTATGAGGTGATCAAATACGGTCGGGGTGATCAATCAAATAAAGCCCTTCTATCATAAAGCCCTTCGGGCTTTATTTGATTTGATCACCCCGACCGTATTTGATCACCTCATAATACTCAAAGAATGATTCCTTATTCCATAAATAAAGCATTATAAAGCTGATTCCATCAATGATAAAGAATACAGTAACTATTTTCAGAAATACCCATACAGCCATCTCATGTGTTCATCAGTTTCGTATATATACGTCCCTTCTGGTTTTAAAGCTATAAACATGATAATGATAATTAAAGGTAGTATTAGTGCCTTTTGAACATGAATAATTTATTTTCAACAACGAAAACTTTCTTTATAAATTCTTTTGACCGATTTTAAATAAAGATACATAAAACATCCTGGTGACAATACACAGAGAAGGTTCCCCGCGAACGCGTATTTCAGTGAACATGGAAACTGTCTCACCGTAATATACAGGGATGATTGCGAAGTCAGTAAGTAAATCCTCTATCCACTCCATTGTTAATCGCTACGGAACATTAGTTTTAAGTTTTAAAGAACCCTCCATTAAAGTTTCATCACTCGTGAAATGAACAATATTCACGATGTTAAATGTTCGCGGGAAAAATTCAATAACTAACCTAGTAAAGTTAAAAACAACGCAATGTATTCCACTTAGTTAAGACCCTTTTACAATTGGCACTAAAGCAGAAGCGACAAAATATTCGTGCGACCGAAAAATTTAGATTTAGATCGTAAACTGTTGCCGAAATAATCGCATATGAAAAAGTATTCGTACGAAATTCGCATGATCTAAAGCGTCCGTTGTGCGATGCAAACGCATTAAATCTTTCGATATATCTTGCGTCTATCTGCGACTGTTGTGCAATGAAAGCGAGTGTTGTAAGATAATGCGATAGGATCGCACTAGTGATCAGATGATCGGCCGATTGAACGTGCGCCAATGCGATTGGACGTGCGGCACTCGTGCGATCATGCGTTCCATGGTACGAATGCTCCTGCGAGTCAGAGGGGGTATATATACCGGTATATATAAATATAAATCTATATACATGTATAGGGGGTATATATAAACCCAGCAGACGGTGAGGAGGTATTGGTGCAGCAGCATCCATGGTCAATTGTGGTCTGAAACAGATATATATATATATACACACACTATGGCAAAGCATTGCAAATTGAAGCTGATAAATCGTGCAATGATAGTAAAACGTTTACAAGATTACATGAGAAACGTTGAGCAACAGTCTCATCGTCGCAAAACCCACGCATAGAGAGCTGCGATTCATTTTACGACCTTAAAAAATCGTGCATCACTCTTGCGAGTACACAAAACGTTGTAAGACGTTCGTACTAATGTTCGTGCGTTGTATTGCGATAATTTGGATCGCATTCGGTTGCGTCTGAATAGCTAGTGTGGATCCACTATTTTGAGGAGACTCGATGCGACCACTAAAACGCATGCAACTAATGCGATACATCGTCCAACGTATGCGAGAGCTCGTGCAAAGCTAAAACATTCCGATTGCAAAGTGTTGTAAAGTGCTCGTGCGCCAATTGTGAAAGGGCCTTTATAGCTGCAGGTCTGTAGCTACCAGTCTGAAAAAAAATCGGATGGACGACATGGGAGCTACAGTTTCATACGTGTTAAAAAGTTGCAATTTACGGAGCACAAAAACTTGCGCTAGTATTGGACTGATTAATCTTATTTCCACACAAATTCTGTGGAAATGATTAGTACCATTAAATTCTTCAGACAATTTACCATTGCATGATGTCGTCACTTTCGGAAAATGGATCGAGTATGTTGGATTCACGGGCAGATCGAGAGTCGCCATACTTAAAGCTGAACACCGCTCGTAAATAGGCACTGTACGCCATATTTCTCTTTCATCACTACTGTCCCTACAACCCCTATATAAGGCGCAGACCTCTAAACAGTTCAAAGTACTTTGCTGAAGAGGTCTCACCTGTGTGGACGTACATATTGCCTCGCCGTGTTACACTGTCGCGATGATACTATCAAATTTTACGCATTTTTTTCAAGCCAGGAGAATACTAACATCAAATAAATTGGTCAATGCATGCACATAGAATAAGAAATAAATGCATAAAATCCAAAAACCACGAAAGGAATACTACACGTCGGCCACGAGTTTCAGGTGTGCAATCGGGTGTAACGAAATCGAAGGGTTTATATACCAGGTACCTGTGTGACGGTGCCTATTTACGAGCGGTGTTCAGCTTTAAGGGGGACGTGCGGCCATCTTGTACATTTGAGGATAAGAATGTAAACATTTCTTGAACTGGCTTGTTTCTGTTCGAAACAGACCAAAACTGTTGCCAACAGATAAAAAAGCAATAAATATGAGGTTCTACATGTTGTTTTGTATGCAAATTATGCACACAAGAACAGAATAATGCACTTTTTAATCACTTAGAACTGCGCAGCTACAGAGTTAAATTCAAGATGGAAAAATCTGGAAAAAATATGAAAGGAGGTCGGTGTTGTCCACTCTACAACCATTTGTTGAGGAAAAGGTCTAAGCTTGCTTATTTAGGTTGCAACTTAGTCTCAATGTAGGGTACCCTATTCTTAAAATGGGTCTCAGAAACTATCAATTCTCGCGAGATATTTTTGTCTGTGTCTATGGAGGTACATTAAAGTTATATTTTCATTCAAAAATATATGTATATTTTTTATTTAAGACAATCACTTTTTGGACCCCTACCCCACTTGTAAAAAGAAAAAAAAACAAAACCAAACTTGGGTGATGTATGTCACATTCAACACAGATTTTTTTGAACTGACATTTATTTTTTTCTAAGAAAATATAACGTCAATGTGTCTCCATAAACACAGGAGTTCTAAGTATAGACTGGATTTTTCTTGTTCTTAAAATAGATCCCATTCCGACAGATAAAAATAGGGTACACTATTTTGAGGCAAATTTTGCAACATAAATATGCAAAATTTAAACTTTTTCTCAACAAATGGTTGTAGAGAGGACACTAATGAACCCTCTTCATATTTTTTCAGATATTTAAATCTTCAAAATAAGTCTGCAGCCGAGCAGTTCGACAGCTCTTCTGAGTGGTTAAAAAGTGCATTGTTCTATTCTTGTATGCATAATTTGTATAAAAAAAAAATACAACCCGTAGAACCTCATATTTATTGCTTTTTTATCTTTTGGCAACAGTTTTGGTCAGCTTCGGGCAGAAACAAACCAGTTCAAGAAATGTTTAGATTCTTATCCTCAAATGTACATGATGGCCGCACATCCCCCTAAAATCTCACGTTACTGGGGTAGGTGATGGTGTTGAAGAGAATAGCATAGGCAAGACACTGAAGCAAAGTGACAATATCAGTAGTAAAATTTCCGAGAAATTTTTTTTCGTATGAGAGAAACTGTTGCTCCACTCAGGGAAAGAGAAATAACTCATACTGTACGTAAAAACTGTAGGATTTTCCGAATATATCGGCACAAAATCAGAGATGTCTCGTACCTATTTTTTTTAAACCAGTAAGGAAGATGAAACACTCAGAGACTTTTATTAAACAATTATCATGGCAATTAAATAAACAAATACTCAAAACCTCCACCCCACCCAAACCAACGAGTAATATAATAGATAACATGAAAATGAAAAGCGGCAATTCGAGAGCATTAGGAAGAACCCAAATTGTTGAAATTAACTTTTTAATGAAGTGCTATCAATGCAAGTCTACTGATATATTTCAGCAATAAAAATGAGTACGATATTTTTAGAGATGACAAGGAATTCCAGACCTACACGTTCTCTTCCGATCCGTGACGAAGCCGTATAACCGATGTATTCACTGAACCAAAAAAAAAAATGATTTACCGAATTTTGTTAATACATGTAGTAATTGGTATATCGAATCGAAATATTCTTTGCAGATGGCAAATTAAAATCGGAGGATCGAGATTAGTTCATTTTATATAAGATTACTTGATTTTCTTTCCAGTAAATCATGAATATCTTCGAATGATAAGATATTTTATTTTAGTTCTAAATTATAGCATTTATAATGATTTTCATACGTGTTTTGGCATTTTTTAAGTTCCTATAAAAGAAGAGTGTTGAAAAAAGTTTTTGATTGTATTTTTCCTGACTGTGCCCATGCAATTGTTACCAATTAGTCCTCTATATATACCTATTCAGCTGAAATGCAAAATCTTTGAGGTATGACTGGGGTTGACAGATATATTGACAGATATATCTTTAGTGAACAATTTATGCAACATGCATGCACAACTTCTTATAAGCACAAAATGAGATTTAGATCGAAGATGTCTGCATGGTTCCTGTGTTTTCTGTTACATAAACAAAACAGTAACAGCAATGCATGGTAAATTTTGTAATCGACTCTCATTTTAAAAGAACTTCCTGTTTAATAATTCACTCAAAAATAAATGGTTTTTTGTCAATATTTTATAATAGATTTTCAAATATCCCAATTTTCCTACATTTAAAAGGCAAGAGTGGACATGCTAGACAACCGAAGAAACATGATTAAAAATGTAACACTTTGTAATGTATTAATGCTAATAATCAAGATTACTTTTAGATTCAAAAATCGTTTAATTTTATAGATCACACTAATTTTGCCACAAACCAATTCATTTTTAAAGTAACAAAGAAAATTATATTATGTGTATTTAAAAATGTGTGCATAAAATTCAATCTAATGAAAATAATACTTGTAAATCCAGTCTTAAAAAGTGGATTTTCAAGTCTAAAGTTTATTAGACTGTTCTAAATTTGAATACTTTACGCACAAGATGAGTAAAAATATTATTTTGGCAGCAGTGCCCATGCCGTTACTTCATATAATATTAACGATTTTTTTAAATATTTGTGACCAATCCTCTTGTCTTCAACATGCTGACAATCAAGTATGTTCAAACCAAACAATTTTTGTAACGAAGAGCAAAATTATACTTTTTTCTAGTAACCATATAAATTGTACAGCACAAGAGCTGAATATATCTTATAAATTAATTCATGAATACCAAGCTCTCTGTATAGTGACGAGTATCCATGATGTTATGCTCATGTCTCTTCTATTGTCATCCGACTTTTACAAATGCAAAATATTGTCAAATTCTAAATCTATTTTTTCTTACATACCTATTCATAATACCGTTCTTTTATTATTGTTATGAAATATGAAAATATCATTAACACAAAAAAAGAAAAAATACAATGGTAGAAAATGCTCACAAGATTTGAATGTTGTATAACGAGCAATATATGAGCATTACTCAGTATTCGATCATTCTTGTAATTCATATTCTAAGTTCTTGTGATGTACTAGTATATATTTTTGATAGTATTGTGATATATTTTTAAAATAAGAACATTTACTTTACGCCAGCTTCTGACATCAAACATGTAGGATGCAACATAATCATGTTGAAATGCGACTTCTCTATGTCAACATGCGATACGAGTTTGTAGACATTCGAATTATATCGCATAGAATTTTCATAACAAGATATCAACATACATTACAAAATTTAGAATATACATCACAATATATTGAACATACTTTACAAGATTATGGAACATGCATCACAATATATATACACCACGAGATATTGAATATGCATCACGAGATTATTGAATAAGGCAACAATTTACCCCAATCAGTAAAAAAAAAAAAGAATTCAGATTTGCTGTTCTCTTTTTATTTCAAATCTTTTTGAAAATATTTAAGCTCATCTCTTTGGAGATGTTTAACGTTGTTAGGTTCACACATTGAAAACCTTTGAACTGCATAGGCCTATAGTATATTTGCCTTCAAAAGGACATCAACTAGCATGATTCAATAACATAAGAATTTTATGAAAAAATAAAATTCACTGTGTGTGTGTGTGTGTGTGTGTGTGTGTGTGTGTGTAAACACACTACAGTACCTTGTTTACACATCAACCAACTCAATTCATTTCGGAAACTCACTACACAAATCACTGTAGTGAGTTGCAATTCTTTTGGAATAGCTATATTTTGCCTTATTATACCCCCAAAAATCAAAATTACGCTTGGTGTCTTTTGACGGTATACACACGTTTTTTCACACTCCAATTCCATGGTCATTTTTATTCGTTACACACTTTGCCATGTTGACAGAATCTGCGCATGCGCAATCGATGTAAAAATGGCGTCTATGAAGTGATGCAGATAACAAATTCACTCTGGATTAATTCTGTAATACATTCGCAACATCAAGGTAAGCTTTAGTTGCAACTCAATCAATTTAATCTGATGGAATAGAAATATTAAATGAAATTAAACGTGAACACGTGCTTTTCAGTTATAGTCAATGATTATAATTCCGATAGTGAATCCTAAATAAACACATCTTTCATTAAATTTCATGACTTAAACAATGTAAAAATTTTCGTTACAATTAAACCTAATTTAGTTTTAAACTTGTTAACGTACAGAAAACAATCTTGAATTAAATTCTTTTAATAATAGGAACCAGTTTGTTTTTTTCGTATGGTGTAGTGACTTGTTGTGAGTGTAAACAAAGTGTCATATTTGTAACTTTAAATAATATCATGTTTTATAAATATTTGAAAGGTATGGTATCTAATAAAAGTTAACTTTATTCTTTATAATTTTTTAATCATTAATTTAAAACAAAAACAAACATAAGATTATCCAGGAAGTTTGTATAGCACGATGTAGTGATATGATGGGTGTGTAAACAATGTAAACACATGATATTTTGTTAAAGTCAATGTTATTCAGAATGTATATTCTAATTAAACACATCTTTCATCATTTTTAATGACTTTAACAGGGTTAAATATTTCACTTTACTTAAGCTTAATTAAGTTTTTAACTGAATGACGTACATAAAAAAGCAGCCATTCAATTTTTAAGATGACGTGTTGTTTTGTTTTTGTTTTTCGTATGGTGTTGTAACTTATTGTGAGTGCTTACAGAATGCCATTTTTTTTAAATTTAAATACTTCATCGAAATTGTTAAATATCTAAAGGAAATCGTATCTGATATGAGTTAATTTTATTCTTTATAATTGTTTAGTCATTATTTTAAAACTAAAACATTCAGGTACATGTAATGATTTGATGTGTGTGTAAACAACGTGGCGTGACTTTTTGGATGTAACTATTTTTCATATCTGCATTGCAAAAACTAATAATATCTTAGCACTTTTTATCGGTATGATCAAACAATACGAGCTTATTTATATCATTTTGATTATTTTAAAATCCATTGATTTCAATTTTAAAATGTGCCGTTTTTAGTAATAAAAGTTACACCATCATTAAATTTACTGATTTCATTTCAGAGTATTTTAGACCAGTTATGGGCGACTTTAATTTGATTTTATGATTTATTCCTCTGTATTTCTCTGAAACAATCAATAATTTTATGTTGTTTTCGGGATTTTCTTTTAAGTAAAGAAAAAGAAGGTTTATTACTCCTAAAATATACATTCATTCTGGATTTATTTTTAACATTTTTAAAAAGTTAAAATTCAGTTCATTTTACACCATTAATCCAATGATGCACATTTGCAATGCCCCTATCATATTTCAGTTAAATCGATAGCTAAGTTTGAAATGAAAAAAAAAACCAGTTCTTGATTAAAAGGACTTAATTTTTCCTACTCCAGAAGAGACGAAATAGTTTGTTGAAGAGGAGGAACGTGAAGACGAAAATGAAATTTAGTTAATGAAAAAGAGAAACATGGTATTGTTTCTTTACCCATGAATCTAATTTAAGTTCTCAGCTTATCAAGGAACCTATAAGATAAGGAGTAAACATTATACAAGTTGAGGAGGTATGTTTTAGATATTGAATGTATTTAAATTCCACAATATAAATGTATTAAATGGCGTACGCATTAAATATTAGGTATACCGTAATTTCCTTATTTTACACGAGTGCTTAATTCCGCTGTTTTGTATCAAATCGCGAGAATAAGATATCGCGATCACAATTTTGTTGTTATTATTTCCTCTAGTTCAAACCGTCTGAAAAATGATAGCAAGATTTTAAAATCCACGAGGAATGCTTCTCGCAATTTTACGCGGAAGTTAATTCCTCGCGTTTAATTTGGAATATACAGTACACAGTGCTGAATTTCATGAGCTATGTGAGGATGAGCAATTCTGTAACTCATCGCAAAATTTTAGAATGTTTAAAATACTTCTCACCTGCAGTAATAACTGACCTGATATTGTAGAATGCAAAGCATCAACAGAACATGGAGTATTAAATGAAATAATTTATCATCTAAATATTATTACATTTATGAATTGTAGATAAATGGATACATATTTCTTTTTTTCTGACAACTTCTTGATATCAAACATTTTTCAATTAGCACTATTTTATAATGTAGTTCTGAACTCTGACTATGTACGAGGGTTCGATTCCCTCCCTAGGCATAACTAAAGCTGGTGCAAAGTGGGCAGAAAGCCTAGTGGCCCCGCATAGTCAGAACCGCACAACTCTGTGTACAGGCACACATTTTATAGGGGGAAGAATTTAGCCGTGCTTACATAACACTATACACAAATATAAATAAAATATGTACACCATTGCCAGTTGAAACGATCGAGGTCAAGCTTGAAATACATTACGTTTATATCAGCTAGATGTAAGATTTAACATACAACACAAACAGACACAAGAAAATACATTTTCACCATAAAGTGGCCTCCGGATATAACGAGCTCGGATATTACGAGGTACTGCTTACAACGAGATGATTTTTTGGTCCCAAATTATTTCTTTATTATTTCCTTTTAAAAAATTCCGGATACAACGAGATCGTTTATAACGAGACTCCGTATATTACGAGGTAGAAATTTGTGCCCGTTAGTGCCCGCTATCGGATATAACGGGGTACTCGCTGCGCGCTTGATTGCACACGCTAGTCACAGGTAACTAACGGTATGGCTCAAATTTCTACGTAGCTCCCGCGGCGTGTAACTGCGTTTCCACAGAGTTCTACTTAGCGATAGACTGCGCTCTCTCTGAGTATCCGCCGAGCGCTCATGACATGCTAAAAAAAATTTACCTCGCATCCACAGCGTGCTTTACTTATTGGTACATGTAGGTGAATCAGTATGTGTACAATTGTGTGGGAAACAACTTTACATCTAGTAAATATATGGTAAAAACATTGTTTTTGTTTTAATGACATAAGGTACCTTGTAATTGAAACGTAACTAATTTTAAAATACTTTCTGAAAGACAAAAACTTAGTTAAAGAACCGTTATTAGTTGTTATAAAGCATAGAAACAAGTGAAAACACCAGAACAAAATGGCACGAAATCCATCCACGCGCTTTAATATGCCCTGTAATATTTGCAAATGCTACATTTTACTTAGTCATCCACATCAAGTTTGAGAATACTATACATGTACTGTTGTTTCATCAATATTCGTTGAATAATCCAATTTTCGTGGATTTCGTTGTTAAGTTGATCCACAAAATTAAATGTTCATTGAAGTGCAATTTCTATAAACATTTTGTAATGATGGGGTCATTAGCCACGAATTTACGTATCCTTGAGATTTTGATTTACACTTTCTCCACGAAAATTGATACCCACGAATATAAATGAAACCACAGTATCGCTTAGTATTGTACAACAGCAATTGTTCTTTCTGTGGCCTGACTGACAATGCACTAGAAACGCCGTGGAAGCGCGGTATAATTTAAAAGCATTGAATGCTTATTTCTGGATGTCGTCGGTACCTAACACACCAAGCGTTGCAGACAAATTGAATACGGCACGTTAGCGTGATATGATAATAGATTTTGTCTGCATCGCTTGGTGTGTTATTTAGCATTCAATGCTTATATTTATATTTTCATACTGATGTCTATTTGTATAAAATATTGTGTATCGTCGCTATAAAGCCATTATATGCGCTCGTACTCAGGAATATGAAACATACATGAAACAGCCATATTAACATGCTATTTAGATCGCCTCCGCCAGAAACTTTGTCAAAAATTTTTTTTTGAGGAAATGATATGATTTAACGAATATTTTCAATTAGTACATATCAAACTGGTTATGTAAGTTTAAACGTTTCAATTAAAGAAACATACTCAAAACGCGTGATGACGTTTATATTTGTGCTCTTGGTGCATGAATTAGCTAAGTGTATTCACAGGAAATTGAACGTCGAACATGAGGGGAAATACACACTGAATGTAAATATACGCTAATATTTACATTTTCCAGTGTATTGCCTGTGATAACACTACGTATCGATTTTGTACAATATAACCCATAACTTCAAATGACGCCAAATTGAGGCGCCAGCGGGGTTTGCTAATTTATATTTAAATATTTAATCGTACGATGGCTTAAAATTATGTAAATATAAGTAATAAGGAATCATTCTATTAATATTACGAGGTGATAATTTTAGTTGGGGCGTGATCAAATCTATCTTAAAGCCCTTCAGGCTTTATTGGATTTGTTCACGCCCCGACCGAAATTATCACTTCATAATACTCAAAGAATGATTCCTTATTCCTTAATTGAACGCAGAAGAAATTAAACGTCAAGAGAGCGCAAGACTCCGAGAGGTCTCTGTGCACGCACTATCGACCAATTACTGCGTCTATATTCGATTAGGTGCGTTCCTTTAGCGCGCCAACGGAGCTCTCGTGACGCTCTTGGATACCTTACGGCGCTGTCACGGCGACCTCACTCCGTTACTACTGCGTGTTTATCAGAACGCAGAGCCACGGCGCGTTCCTTGTGCGTGTTCAAAGTGCGCGCCGTCGCATGGCGTTCTACAATTTTTTTGGCGATCCCATCGTGAAAAAAGAAGATGCCGTTGCGTTGTTACGGCACTGTAGGAGACTATTCTGCAAGTACCTTGGCGTTTTACATTATTTAAGGACGCAGCGGGATCGCCTTGCGGATGCAGCCCCGGTATGACAGGGTTTTACTTCCTTCGCAAAACGCATTCACACAAGTTTCTGCTAAAATACTTAGTATTTTGTCTGTTATGATGAGGACCAGAATCAAATGAAGGTCACCATGACAAAAGAATGAATTATGTCAACATTTTATGTTAACACACAGCCAACTTGCAACACTATTTAACGCCCTTGCAACTAACTACATCTATGTTAAACAAAATCTTTCAGTTCCTTTAATTGCAAAATTGATTCAAACCAGTATCTATTGGGATATTTCTTAACGTAGCTGTTTGTTATGAGAATCAGAATGAAGGTCAGCATGACAAATTAAATGAAATTGGTCGGCATTTTATACACATGTACATGAACACACACCGGCAACTTACTACACACTTTTACACATTCAACTCACTACACATTTAAATTAAACATTCCCAACAGTATCATGAAATCGCAAGGTGGATTCAAATTAGTGTCTTTTGAGCTTATTTCTTAAAGTGTTTCTACAGAGAATCGGAAAAAATTGTCACAAGTTGAAAAAAATAAATATGTTCTGTTTTTACTTCTATTCGTATACACACCAGCAACTTACGTCACCATTTAACACACAAGCAACTGAATACATCAAACTTTTATTTCGCAACAAGAATTAAACCCAGTACTTATACGGGATCAATAGGGTCTAAAAATGGCCACGGCCATTGAGCCCTCTTAACACACGTGCAACTAACTACATTTATGTTAAAATGTTCTTGCAGTTCCCTTCACTCGCACAACACATTCAAACCAGTGTCATTTTAGTTATTTTTTTTCCTAAATGTAATTGTCTGTTGTCACCATGACATACATGTATTGAATTAATGATGTCCTCATTTTTTTCCAACAACTTACAATGCATATGAACACAAATACAACAGTCCTTTATCAAACCAAATATCGTTACATTGTCCTTACTCCTCATCAAGGTTCTAATCAGTGTATTCAAAAATTCTGCATGATTTTGTATGATGATCAGAACGGACATCATGGCGACATATTAAATTGTAATATTAAGCATGTAATTTTTTAGTAGACTGGTCTGCATCCTAAATACTTACATGTACGGATACATAGGACAGCTCCTACTTTCGAGTATATTACATACCATGTGATCCTTGTAGTTACTAGTTGGCTGGTAGTTACTATTAATTTCTTTGCATTGTGCCGATCGAGTTATAAAGTTAATAAAGTTGGAAATAATATAAATATAAATAATAAGGAATCATTCTTTGAATATTAAGAGATGATAATTTCGGTCGAAACGTGGTCAAATCTATCATAAAGCCCTTCGTGCCTTATTGGATTTGACCACGCCCCGACCAAAGTTATCACCTCATAATACTCAAAGAAGGATCCTTATTCCTTTAACAAAGCAGTTGATTCTGCAAA
>WFKH01011801.1:3591026-3610784 GCA_016163765.1 Magallana hongkongensis
CTCAGTGAGCACAGACCCGCCCACTGTCAGTCTCGCCCCCACCGTCGTGGCTGAAAGAGAACTGTCCCTGGATGGAAAAACCCTGGAACCAGTGATGAAGTGCAAGTTTCCAGAACCCATCGCGTCGAGCGTGCTACGATATAACATACAATGGTCCATTAATAACGTCAACTTGGCTAATGCCAGCTTTACTCTCATTGAATACGGAAACTTGGGCAAAAATGCAGCTTTAAGACCAGATCACTGGACCAGAACATATAGATTGAATATGAACGTAAGAAACCATGCATTAGAACTCTGTCATAACAAATATATTACCAAGTTTAGTAATTTTTCATGAACATCACGTCGTACGTGTAGTGCCAACATAATGTCAACTTCCTACCAGGAATTCTAATCGTAGGGTTGCATTTAACTTAGTGCAGACCGCGTGATCTTTGATTTGTTGTAACATAACACCCATTTCTAAAGAAGAATACCGTGACATAAGTGATTTAATAGCTTTACGTTACTGAATCTGTATAAACACTTTATAATTGTATAGATGCCACGCGGTCGAAAATAAAAGCTTTATTGAAAAGGCCTTTTAAATCGACTTTGTGCTGCAGTGGAAATTATTATCATTATTGACCGGAACATGAAGCTGAAACATGAAATTGAAATTGATTGAGAAATTGATTGTTTCTTTAGGTCCTCCGATTTCAATTCCAGACGTTCTGGTGAATTATTGATAAAAGTATTTTAGGATAATTTAATATAATTTATTCGTTGCAATCAACAATACGTTGCTTTATAGCTAAATGATGAAAACATGGGTTATTCGCAAGTGCCCCATTCCTTCTACACGGGAAATATGTGGCTCAAATAATTGCATACATATTCACAGGTAACAAATCGAGCCCAAATGTTGCATCTGGATGTTTGAATACAAATTTGTTTTTTAAGGTTTCATAACAATTATAAATTCCAAACAATTTCTTTGTTTTAGTGAGTTTAAGCATTGTCATAATGACATCATCGGATTAGTTGTTGTGACGTATGTTTGACAGATGAACTGAAGTAGTTTATTCTCTCTATCTATAGGTGTTCTGCACAGTAAGTGCGCAGTACACAAACAGTGCCCCTGGGTCCACATATACCAGCCCCACCTTCTTTGCTGGTTTACAGGTAAGAACTCTTCACCAAGCATCACACAAATCAGATTAAGAAACCCATGACGCCATGTCTTCCAATTTGTCAAACGATAATTGCAAAAGATTTTACTAATTATTGAAAATATTCTTTTTAGATAAACCAAACACACGTGAATGTGGATGAGGGTCAGACAGTAGCTATTGAGGTCAAAAGTACGCTTCCCACGGCCTGCAGCGCCTCGCTGTCAGCCTCAGAGAGGGAAAGCAACTGTAAGGGTACGCTGCACATCCGGACAGAGGAGTACTGGTCATGGTGCTGGAATGGGGTCAAGTACCTGTCGGCAGCATTTCCGGACAATGGCTGCCGACTCCAATTCTCTTACAACTACTGGTACGAGCCAGTTCAACTCAACATCACTGGATATATGGACGGAATGAGGAACTGGTGGTGGTACAAATTTACCAGGGTCAAGTTAGAGCCCGGATTAGACAGTAATCACTTGGCGTGGAAGAGCATGCAGTTCGACGATACCGTTAATGTGAGTTGTCTGTAAAGATTCTGAGAAAGCAAACAGTCAATGTTTAAAGTAAACAACCAATGTTTAAAGTAAACATTTAAAGGGATCTAAACGTTACTATTTTTGATTTTTGTTCCTCTATCGATACTTGGTTATGCTGTTTGCAAACACCATGCTACGTGAATACATAATTCTTTTATTCAGAACATCTAACACACTCCACACTGAATAATTAAAAAACCTTATAAGCATATGGTAAACACATCTTCACGTAATTATATAACTCACAGAGGCTTTCCGATATGGAACCACAGGTTTACCTTGGACTGTCAAAAGAATGAAATTTGGCAGAATAAATGTACATACAAACCGTCCGTATCAAATGTGCATAAAATAATAGTTTAAAGCCAACGGGTGTTTTAAATTTTAATTATTCACATCGTGTATTACATATTTATTTATAAATATTATCCAACTTCAGGTCTACGTTTACGACAAGGACACCAGTGGAGGGGGTATATGTAGTTCCTATAACGACCCCCACATGCAGACCTTTGACGGGAGGTACTGGGAGAACCAGCGAGTGGGGGAGTTCGTTATGTACAGACACAAAACAAAGCCACTATCCGTAAGTCAAACAAATACCCGTCGACCAAATACCCGGCAAACGTTGTACGAAGTGTTTGATTCAAGTAATCTTTGTAAGAATTCAATGAATATTACGCAGCTTTCACGCTGACATAAACATTTGGATACATTATTTTCTCACTACTTCTATAATTTGCTAACTTTAGGATGTAATTAATCTTTTTAAAAAGTTAAAAAGACATTCTCATTGCCTCTTTTCAGCGCTCTTTTTTAAATTGATGATACATATACATGCATTGCAGGTGCACGCTTTATTTTCCGCCTGTGTCCCAGGGTACGCGACTTGTAACTGTGGAGTTGCCATAAAAAGCGGGGAATCCCTGTACGTCGTGCGTACGTGTACAACGCTGTCAGCCAGTAGAACGCACCTCCTAAGTTACCCCTACGAGTTAATGGAAGGCTGTGACGCAGACGCAATAGCTGTGCAGAAGACCGGAAGCAGATATCGGGTTGGTAAATCAAAGACATCTATAATATATTAATAGCTTTATAGGTAACTCATTCTCTGTCTATGCACCATGTGACTGGACACTAAGCCTGCCAAGTTTCATTTTTAGGTGACTCTTCCCAACGGCCTGGAAGTGACGTTTGCTATCGGTTCCTGGCGAAGCTGGATATCTTACGTACAGATCGTGGCACCCACATCTGACTTCGATCAGACCGAGGGACTGTGTGGGTCATTTAACGGGGACAGCTCAGACGATTTCATCCCTAAAGGAAAGCAGAGTCCTGTCGCAGACGAGAAAACGTTCGCCTTGACGTGGAGGTAAATTGTACTATGCAAAAGAATGAAAACAATTTTTTTATTTTGATATCAAATGTCTTCTTACAGTGACATAACGGTGTTTACGAAGATAATTGTTTTATTGTTTATAACGTTGTAGGGTAAGACAGGGTTCCTCGGACAGTCTTTTCATCAACAAGCCGACATTAAGCAACTATTCTCCACCGTAAGTGGCATATATTGTAATCCATCCACTTTTTTTTCAATTTGGCAAAACAAGAACATAATTTTATTTCAAAGATTGAATCTATAGCTCACAAGCACTTTTGGATCAATGTATAAATCTGAAGCAATTTAGGTAATTTACTTGACTGCTATATGTAAATTTAGTTTAAAAAATAAAATTTTGTTTAAAAAATTGAATGTATATAGCTTGAAGGCGTTAAAAGCTGAAGCAATTTAAAATTCGTTTGTTAGGTAATAAACATGACTCATATTTGTAAATTCAGTTAAAATATATTAAATTGAGGGAGGTAGCCACGTGATAAATGTGATAAATATGTTCTTTTTAAGGTCCGTGACATCCACTGCCCCCTTGACCTACTACTGCACGTGCTCCTCCTATTATTCCGTCGCTCAGAATCCTAATTATGCCCACTGTAAGCTGGAGTCTCCCACAGAGCCGTGCTCCGACACACAGAGTCAGGTTGTTAACGTCTGCAACCAGAGCAGACGCAGGAGAAGTACGTTTGGGTCAGATGACGTCATCGACTCGCCGTCATTTTCTTACGACGCCGATTACGAGCAGGAATTACAGGTTTGACACCTTTGGATATGTTTTATTTTAAGCTTTGTTTTTTATACCCTAATTTACAACAAATCAATTTAAACCATTTTTGACAATTATATTAATTTACAATAGATGTATAGAGACAAAAAAAAATCAAGACTCTTTCATTGCTATCCTTTTTCAATTAACGTATACTGGGAAACTACAATTTGTTTTAAAAGGCTCGTAAAATAGACTTGTTGTTTGATGGCAAGAGATCTTCAGGCTTGCATGTTTATGTCAACCATTAGGTCGCTGACTGGAGAAATGGATGGAACGAGACAGCCGCCACCGATTTCTGCACTAACGCCTTTAGTGGAGACCCCGCCGTCGCCGTCTGTGTAGAAAAGGTCAACACCAGCATCTCAGAGTATACTAACAGCTGTATAACAGACATCAAGGTTAGTAAATACTAGAGTAAACAATTAATGTACACTATCAGCTGTATCACAGACATCAAGGCTAGTAAATACTAGTGTAAACAATTAATGTAAACTAACAGCTGGATAACAGACATCAAGGTTAGTAAATACTAGTGTAAACAATTAATGTACACTATCAGCTGTATCACAGACATCAAGGTTAGTAAATACTAGTGTAAACAAGTAATGTACACTATTAGCTGTAGTAACTGACATCAAAGTTAGTGTTCTACAAATAAAGTCTGAATAAGTGAAAAGTTGATTCCATAAAAGTAAGAATTATTGATGAGCAGTGGTGTACAACATTTACTTTCACTATCTGTACTTATATTAATATAGCTCCAGGGAGATACGGACTTCCTCAAGGCGACCCTAGATACCCTGAAAAAGAAGTGCGTCACAACGGCGTCACGTGACGAGAGTTTCCAGCAGACGAACAATACCTCCAGCGGAGTGAGCATTCTCGAGACGATTACCTCCCTTAGCTGTCCCAACAACTGCTCTGGAAAGGGATCGTGTGCCAATGGTTGGTCATAAGAATTAGAAGCGGTTGTTATGAGAGAGAGAGAGAGAGAGAGAGAGAGAGAGAGAGAGAGAGAGCAATTCAATGAAGCACCACAGACTGAATGGGAAGAATTTTTGTCTCTTATTATGAGAAGATTTATCGAGCATCGTACTGGACTGAAATTGTGCCTAACTAGAGGAAAGAAAGTTACATAAACACAAGTTTTAAATATTGTTACTCTGACTGTCACAAAACTTAATATTACCTGAAACAAACAAATATTTGTTTTATGCGTCGAATCCCACTCTGATTAACTAATAAACATGTGTTCAATTCCTCCGTGATTGATTTTAAGAAGTTATTCTACACTATAGTTTCACTTTGTCTCATTTTATACACCATCTGATTATGGATTTCACTGTTCCGATGGTTGTTTCAGAGACGTGTACCTGTAACGATGGGTACATTGGCGAGGACTGCTCTCAAAGCCTGCAGACCCCGCCCGACCAGATCAGCGTGCCCTCCTACGGTCTCTGCGACCAACGGTACCGACCTTGTCAGACCCAGAACATCATTGGAGTCTTCCATAAACAACCGTTTGCCCTCGCTGAACATTTCAAAGTAAGACTTGGCTTAAATTCACAGTTTTCAAGACTCAAAGAGTTTATCTTAAGAGCATAGATATTTAGAATCATGATGTAACTACTAGTATTTACTGATAAGGTATGTGATTTTCAAATAAAGTGAAACATGATATTATACGTCTTAGCATTAAATTATTTACAGATTTATATAAAAGTTTTCATGTACATTTTCAACTATTCAAAAAGTTTATCATCAAGTATTTATCAAACGTTGTAATAAAGCTCTCATAATGTACAGAAATTATTAACTTTGCCTTGTTATGGATTGATATCACTGTAATTTACGTCGATTTTAGGCTACAGAAAACGGCAAAGAATACACAAATTTTTCCATCATGGCAAACGTGACGTATCGCCAAATGAATTTGATTACCGTTACCATACCAACGGTTCCCTCGTCGTCAAGGAAACGACGGTCCACAGACGGGTCAATCGATGGATGGGACATCAGCTTAAGCTACGACAACTCGACCTTCAGCAACGCCACCTCCATTGTGGTATACAATGGAGCCACCGAATCATGTGACTACACAACGTACACGTGCACCAAGGTAGGGGCCGCCATCTTGTTTTTATCCATGATTATTATTCTATTATTTATGAGATAAGTAAACTTTTTTGGAAATTTCAAGTACTGAAACTTTACTTTCGCATAGCAAATCAATTCAAGCATCGAGATGTTCCAAAACCTTTTTAAACCATTTTTTTTTTTTAGTTGGCAGTAGCACCGGAAACAGGTAAATATCCATTAATTGATATATTTACTTTCCCCTATTTTCTTATAAAATGTATCTAAATTCCTTGTTTGTGTAATGCTTATATATAAATGCCCCAACTGAATCACGATCTATGAATATATTTCATAAAGAAATCATTCAAAGCTAATATCTACATTTATTTGGAATGATATAAATATTTTTCTTGAACTTCGCAAATTCATTCTAAAGAGCAGAGCAAATGGTGCAAGATAAGGTCCACGTGTGCTATTCGATTTGTTTGCTAATCTGACAGCAGTTATTGAAGTGACTACGTGAAAAAAAACTTACTCAATATAAATTACAATTTTTTTCAATCTTTGATTAATTATATGACATTGAAACTAGACTATGAAAATGCAAAAATAATGAATTATGCTGATATCATACAAAGTAGAATCGTGTGTTTTTTGTAGAGGATAACGGCTCGATGACGGCGGCGATAGCGGGTGCGGTGGTCGGTGTGGTGGTGGTGGCGGTCATCGTGGGAATGGTGGTGTACGTCAAAGTCATCAAAAAGTGAGACATTGTTCACAACATACTCCATAGTATTCTAAACAATATTATACAATTATTGCTGTTTTTTAGGTCAATATTACTTATGATTTAGCTACATGTACTAATCACATTCGGCTCGGTGAGTATTGTACTTCGAGGATAGCTAAATCATCTTATTGATCGAAGAAAACAGCAATAATTGTTTTATTATATGATTTAGCGACAAATTGATACAGACATATCAAATTGAGTTATTATCTGTCGAACAAAACCGTTTGAAGCCATAGCCGAACACACTGAGAAACGCGATATTCTATTGGACGACCGGAATAATGCATGGTAACAAATCGTAGCATTTTGAAAATTCCCGATCTTTTTTTAGTGCAATGTAGAACAAATCAAATGTTAGAATTAATCAATCATATAATAATAGTAATTGTTTAACTTAACCTATGTTGGTCTGTAATTGTTAAACGTTTGTTATAAACATATATTGGATATATGCCATGTATAGTTCTGTATGATTGCATATCAGATAGGGGTCCAAAACTGTCTGATATACTGTATACGACATATTCTACAATCCCACTGTCACGATTCGCAGCGCGGTTGAAATCGCGGTCTTAATCGTAGAGTATTCGTAGTAATCGCATCAAATCTAACCAGATATTGAGGTATGTCGTGGCAATCGTGTTAGAACCATTTTAACAAGAGCTTGGGCTTTGGGTAGTTGTGTCAAACGGCAAAGTGACGGAGGCCGGTCTATTTCATTGTTGGCCACGCAACCAAAGCTCTTTGAAATCAACAGATTTGTCTGGCTATTTAGCTAAGACCAGGCATTCTGTGTATATTTCACTTGAAACTAGCGTCATTTTTAACTTATTTTGACGCAAGAAATAGATAGTTACGTCCTACCGAAAGTCCAAGGTCTTTTTAAAATGGTTCTAATCGTAGAACATATTTTTTTTGTTTGTCAAATAATTTTCCACGATCAGCTGGATTATATTTCAATCGTAATTTTTCGTTATCATCGTATCAGATCGCATTGCATCGTTACTAGTAAGCGCAGCACGTCGCATTTAATCGTGCCCCCTTGATCGTGTTGATCTAGATCAATCTTGGAGGAGGCACCACGCTGCGCTGCGTTCTGTTGCGATTTGTCAATATGGTCAGTCGGTCTAAATAGATAAATTGTCGGGTCGAATTGTAGCTCTAATTGTTATCACCTTCCATCTAGAGCGTGAAAAGAATCGCCATAATTATCATACTCCAACGCAACAGAGAACATCGGTTCGTGTTGAACGTATTGTAACGAATACGAACGTATATGCACGTACACAAGCGTCCCAAATCAAAGAATCGTGTCGTGATGTTCGGATCAGATCGAGATCCAATCGGGAATTCTATCTGGGCAATCTTATCTGAACGTATTTTCTCGTATCTGAACAGGCAATGAGATCGTGACAGATCGTGTCACCTGAAAAAATGTATATCGTGACCGTACCGTATCAAAGCTCAACAAATCGCATGAGAACATATCGACTAGCATGACCTCGTACCTAACCCTAGAATTATGGAGAACTTCCATGATTAGTTATGATTTGTCAATCGTAGTGTTCGTAACAGATCACCGACAGTGGAAACCTAGCAATAGAACGTATTTAAAGCACTATCGATAAAATGTCATTTTTATTAGTTTTATATTTGTTAATTTATGTCAAAACGCACGATTTTCAATGTTAATAGCACTGAAACAATTTAATATCAAGAGTATCATTAGATATGCAGATACAGAGCTAACTAATATTGGACTGTCAAATGTTAACCTTAAGACTACAAGGACAAAGAAATGATATCATTTTGACATTGTAAATCACTTTTGTGTTTAATTTTGATAGGAAAAGACCACACTCTGCGAAAGTATCAAGCCAGGACAGAGAAATGTTGACCCGTAGAACAGAGGACGGGGGTTGCCCTCGCCCACCATCCGTCAACACCTGGGTGTCAACCAGAAAATAATTACAGACAAAGGGAGAAATACAAGCAGCTAGTTTGCATGTTTAGACATATTTAGTATATATAACCTGCGTAGGCGAGACGACTCGGTAAAGTGTCTTTACCGTGAAATATCTTTTATTTCATTTTTGAAATTTTTAAGTGATTTTGATATTTCTATGGAGTTAGTCTTTGAATTCATTCAAGTTTTGTAGGAAAAAATGTTTTTAATAGTTTTGATTGGTGGATGTGATTTTCATGTGATTCATTGAGGTTCATTTTACACGCTGATATATCTGACGTTTTACTTTTCATAATTGTTAATAACTGAATCTTTTTACAGATAACAACACGATAGCTAATTTTTATGAAAAGGGAACATGAAGTAATGCGTTACTAGTCTCTAATTCTGGCTTTGTTGATGCTGAATGTGTCTTTGTGCTTTTAATGACAGCTACCAGGTTATCAAAATGTTGCATTGAAACCCAAGGGAGAGAAAATTTACACAAAAAAGGGTGTGGTCGCCATTATAATAAACTATTAATAACTCTATTTTGTGAGAACAGAAGAGAGCCAAGTGAATCAATACGTTTTTCATTTTTCACCAAAACATATGATAGACTGGTATTGACATCGTTTAACAGGCACCTCCTTCTTATGCATCGAAAATTCAAACATTTATTTTTTATTCGTTAAAAAATATCAAAATGATTTATATTCAGTCCCCTTGAGTTCCATTACAGCGTTACCTTAATGTGTTTTAAATTCAGATTTTCCTGTTGCAAAATGATTTTTTATGTATGTATTCAGTCACGTAGAGCAAAGGATATAGGGTATATAATATAATGATTTCACATTAACTATGTATTTCTGTCCATGCAATTAGCCGTCCAAGTTAAACTCATGAAATATCAAAATGATTTATATTCAGTCCCCGTGAAATTCAAATCTCGTTATGAAATGAATTTAATGCATGTATCCAGTGACGTGGAGCAATGCAATAGGGTGTGTAATATAATGATTTCACGTGTACTATTTATTTCTGTCCAATTAGCCGTCCAAGTTAAACTCATGAAATATCAGGTCTTCGTCCATACAGAGATCAACCACCAATACTGGTTACTTTCTATGATATTTTATTGTGATTTTGTTTTTCATTTTTATAAATATGTTTAATATTTTCATATCTTTGTGAACAGCTGGTCTGTGTATAAATACATTTATGTCAAATATTTTGTTTTTAAACGGAATGTTTATGCTTATGCGGTGTGTATTTAATTTTAGAATGTATGTAATCACATTTATGACTGACAATCAAACAAAAAAGAACATCAATTGTGCATATAATATTTTTATTTTTACAATTTCGCCATGCCAAATATCACGGAGAATATGTGTAACCAATTGTTCTCTTCAATATAATAATAATCTGAATACACGAATATTCTTTATTTCTGTAGATGGATATTTTTATGCAAACCCGTGAACATTGTCCGGTGCTTTCAGATTTAAACCAAATGACGTTTTTGTTGAATATATTTGTCTGTATAAAGTATGATATTTAACGTATCGTTAACGTTGAAGCATAATGCCTTGCTAATACGGGTACCTGTAAAGTGCGTTGAATAAAAACGAAACGAAACGGGCCGGAGGGGGGAGGCCCTTTTTTCTCTCAGCGAACATTTTTCTTAAATTTACATATTGGAAAGTGAATAAAGATGGATCCATTTTCCATTTTTGGTTCTTTGCTTGTCTTTTTTTTTTTGATCCGCCCCCCCCCCCCCCCCACTCTCAAAAACGATGCTACCTGCCTGGAAAGTGCGTAATCTGATTTAGAACATAACCCATCCAATCAACAGTCGCTAAATATTCTATCTATAAGTAATGTTTTTAATCATTAAAAATTTCTCGAAGTTCACAGCGATGTCACATTTGACGGTACCCGATTGACAGCTTAGAGAGCCCTAAACAAAAGAGATAATATATGATTGGCGCAGAACTTTTGATCATGCAGCCAATGAAAGTGGTTTATGTTCTAAGTAAGTTAGATCATATTAAATAAAATTTACGCGATTAACTGATTAAAAAGGGGGGGGGGGCGCTCGCTCCGCCCCTTCTTAATCACGTAAATTTTAATTAATATGATCTATTACATAGTTTGGTGTCGGACAAACGCAGACCAGGAATCAACAGTAAAATCCGATTTTGTGTATACAAGTACACATACAAATGGATTATACTTACAAGAACCCGAAAGTGATAATTTGGCTTAAATACATTGACAAAGTCTAAAGTGTTGTTTTGCACTAAAATGATCTATTTAAAAGTGTAATCCATATTTACAAATGCGCACGTTTACATACGCGCAATTTTTTTTACTTTCGCTGCGTTTCAAAAGAGACTTGTTACTTCTAAAATATACACTATAAAATATATTTTAAATCATAATGGTTATATATATTTCATTTTGCTCGATTTCGTTTTGTTTCGTTTCGTTTCGGTAGGTTTCGTTTTGATTTCGTTTCGTTTAAATTTTGTTTCGTTTCGGTAGGTTTCGTTTCGTTTCGGTATATTTCTATTCGTTTCATTTCGTTTCGTTTCGTTTCTATTTCGTTTCGCACTTTACAGGTACCCTTGCTAATACATCTCACTTCGTAAAAGAAAAACAGCAATTTTGTTTCTATTCTAAAGAAATGACGCCTGATCAAAGGCCGACATAAATGATGACATTGCAACAATACTTGCATAGTAAAGTTTCCATGTAATGACAATTGGAGAAAATCAATTTGAACGCACATGAACATTTGGTATAATTTCTGTAATTTTATTAAAATCTACATGTACATGAAGTTTGATTCCGTCCGCTGCTTAAAAGATCCATCTTAGTTCTGTTATTTTTATTTATTCATCCTGTTTTTATAATATACTAATTCTGAAGAGAAGTTTATATTTTAATAAAATAGCATTATTTTAAAGATTTTTGTTATACGATGCATGTTGCAAACAAGGACTGTTATTTTGATTGAAAGGAAAACTAGTCTCTTCAAAATTTTACCCTGCTGAAAAAAATCTTCTTCTGTTAATTGGGATGCAGAAAATATGCTGTGAATTGATCAAACAAGACTTAGCGGGAAAAAGAAAATCACGAGAACTTGCTTCATTGAAAATGCATGAAAAACACATAAATACAAATACTGTAATAGAGAAATAGAGACTTGACTTAGTTGGTTCCAATGATTTTAATGAAAAATGTTGTTAAAATGTTCTGCAATTTTGCGTTTTTAGTAAGCAACAAATGTGTGAAGTCTTGAACATAGAGAAAACTCACATACATTTTTCAAAGCAATTTAGTATTTTCAGTTAGTCACATTTTACTTTAATTATCTGTTTTAATGAAATATTAAAAGAGGGTGTTGCAGTTCCTATGCTATTTTCCCCAATGTAAATCTTTTTGCGTGCAACGTTGTACATAAAGCAGTGTAGAATTTTATCTGGAAAGTTTGTACTAAGTTTTATAAGACCATGAAATAAATTTGAAAATGGTTACACAGACAAATGTGGCAGAAGGGAATCCTCATTGTTGTGAAAAACTGCCTCCTTGAAACAAAATTAATTTAATCTTAACGTTTAGTCAGACAATTTCTTAAAAACTGTTATGTCCGATTTTTTGTTTTAAAGAGGAATATTTTTAAAATATCTAATTATGGAAAAAATCATTAATACCTCTGAAATCTAAGAACGCTGTGTTAAATTTCCTCTATATAAGTCATGTCTAGATTAGTCGAGTGGTTACGTAGTTAGAATATATTGTAATCCTGTCCGACTTTTTTGATTGGGTTCGAATTCCGGAACAGTTGGAATTTTTTTTATACATATTTCTTTTAATCGCATGAAAAGGTAATATATATTGATAATTTAAGGTGGTATGGGACCCCTGTCGATATGAATGTGGATAAAAGTAAATTAAATTTAAAATACTTTCTTCGTTTTAGAATTTTCAAATTATACAATATTTGACCAAAAAATGTGTTTTAAAATTTTTGGGAAAGGTAAAAAGTATAAAAGCTCCAGCGGGAATCGAACTCATGACTTGCAGATTAGTAGTCAACGCTCTAATCCATAGCGCTACTCTGTTACGTAATAATTTTGGGAATGAAAAAAATTATAAAATTATACTTGATTTTATTGTTTATTTCGATAGGAGTTACGTCACAATATGGAGGTGTCCCATACCACCTTAAGAATGTCAGAATAAAGTTATTTAAACGCTTGTCAATGTTATATTTTGCATGCGTGCTTAATTTCTTTCAACAGTACTATGTGAAGTCCCCGTTATAAACTTGAATTATAAACATTTTCTTATGAACAAGGGATTTCAAAACAATGTACGCATCAATGTAGAGAGTTGTTTTCCGCCTTTTTTATGAAACTACCGGTATGCCGTTTTCAAAGATACATGTACAGGTTGTTAAAAGCAAAACATTCATTAAAAAAAGTATGAATCGGTGATGAAGCAATATGTTAAAGAAAATATGTACGGATAAATTTGTTCCACCTTTTTATCTAGACTATGCGTATATACTATAAAAACATAGAGGAGCAGAGTGGATCGTAAACCCTTGGCTACCAAAGATGACGATGAGTATAATTACAACTCTGACGGTTTTGAAGAGCCAGAATCAGATGCTCCAAAGAGTGATATTTTAACACGCTGGATAGTAGAAATCAAATTGATATATTTTAACATCAAAATACAGAATATATGGTCATCTATGAAAATCAAATGGTGGTTGCCGTGTTCGATAGTAAAATGTTTGTGTAATTTGCTTACATACGGAACATACCCGCTGTGTAGATATAGTCGTCTTTGTAATGTGTCTATATTTAGATTTGACTCTTCAAGCGATACGGATATTTAAAGGTCCTTTCAACGTTAGGTAATAATCCCGCTTTTTTGCAACACCCTCTTTTGAAATAATGTTGGATCATTTTGGCTGACGTCTTAAGAATGTCTGTGTTCCTTCAGTAGGTGTGGATTAAATACGGTGTTCACGTACGTTTTGATAAGACACCATTTATATACAGAAACGGTTCTATTACATAATACCCAACCAGTTTCAGCAAACATAAATGTAACATTATTCTATAGTTATCATTTTACTATTGTTTCTTAATGTTTCCGAGATCATTGAAATAAATAAGATATGTAAATTTATATCCTGCTATAAGGTTCTGCAATATTACACTCAATACGGAAGACCATTGTTACAAATATCATATAACTTTGACACATTAAGCGCAAAGTCAGAACATTTAATTTCGGTTAATTTTGTAACATCCCCAAAGGGATACGAACACAATAAAGTAAGGACCATTAAACTATTTTGAACGAGAATTCTTCTTTTCTTAATGGAATAATGATAATAAATCAGTTCAGTGTATCACATGACATACATGTCATGGCTTGTCAAAATAATGTAAAATTAAATGCTTACGACAGATGAACCTTATCAAATAAAACAGGTGAAGGTTATTCCGCGCCTGTAAAAAAGCTGCTCTGAACCAGGTAATATACTGTCCTTCGTGCGATACCTTACCTGATGATGCGATTGTTTTAATATACCTGTAGGACAAAACCATTCCTGGTAATAGAAGTTGTCTGGCATCAAATCCTATACCTTCATCTTTAAACCTTTTGTAAGTCATCTTTTATCGTGAATAATGTCCAGAAGATATAGATATCAACAGCATGAGAGTTTGTTTGTTTGTTTTTTGTTTTTTGTGTGGGTTCTTTTTTGTGTGTGTGGTAAGTTTTTTTTCCGGTGGGGGGGGGGGGGGGGGGGGGAGGAATTCAACATAGTAAGAATTGTTAATCAATGCGACTATTATACTAATGATGATAGGATAATCATGTTTTTGGGACTGTATTGTTCAATTTGTCTCGATAAACACAGATATGATACGTGTACAAAAAGTTTCGATTGAATATAATTCGTAATAATGATATAATAGAAAAATGATATAATATATTTATCAGCTTTGTACAGTCACAGGCTTGCTAGGTAATGTCGAAACGCATACCAGGGAAATTGTGTTTCCGGCAAAAAATTGACAATGCACAAATATGGCCAAAATATTTCTTTTTTCTGACATGAAAATAAAAAGTCCATGTTGATTTTTATTTGTTGAACACCGTTGACAAGGTTCCTTAGAAACTACGTAACAAAACGCGTAGCCGCGTGTGTAGAAAACATTGCTCTGATTGGCTAAGATACGTTGAATGAAATAACAAAATAATTACCTTTTCAGATTGAAGATTACGATAACGAATCAGGTTACACCTTAAATAGTTTATAGGTTTAAATTTGATACAATAATAGTGTAATGGAATGCCTTTATAATGCATGTTTGTACACAGGGGATCTCTCCAGTTACTTTTACATTAATTCCCATTAAAACTTGTTTACCCTAATATCATATTTCATGCAAACATATAATGCGCCGTTAAACTTGCCATAATGATGATCAGGAACTATGGCGACTAACCATGTCATTTCAGTATCTAATATGGTCGATATAAATAGTGAAACTCTGTGTTGTGTTTGAATCTATTAAAATTTACTTCACAGTTAAAAAAAAACTCAAATAAAAAAACACACAGCCATGGCTGGTATCACGTAATTAGTAAAAAAATAGTCCGATATTTGCTCTGATATTTTTTGACGTTGTTTGATCATCCCATTGGAATGTTAATTGATGAAAAAAGGTATGAAGCAAATGCTCGAGGATTTAATAAATAAATGAATGATCTGTTAATTTTTTCATTTTTCGGTATTTTTGTCACATTACGTATTTTAAAAGTTAAAACTTGGAATTTTTTGTACTAAGGAAAATATTACTTTGCCATTTCTTGAGTCGTGGGACGTGTATATATCTATGATATTTTCCTACCGTATTATTAAATTTGGGTGGTTTGAATCAATAATAAATCCTCAAGAAACTCTCGAAATGTAATTTAATTATTTACTTAGTTTTGCACCTTTTTCGCAGTTTCATTGTGTAAATTAGTTCTTCGTATCGCGTCCTGGTGAACTTTACAGGACATTCAGAATAAAACGTCCCGTATCACGGCACGCCGTCGCACAACTCCACACAACACGCCGCCACACTAACAAGACTTATCACCATCAACGTCACGCCTGTACAACTAGTCATAACGCTAATACCACACAACTCACGTTAACGTAACCCCATTCCACACGCCATCAGACTAAATCAGCATAACATGTCGTCACATTTATCACAACATAAAAAGATTTTACATTTTATTCTATTGAAAGCTGCATGTAACATGTAGCAAAGCTAATTGCTTTCTTCATCGGAACTAACTCCCAATGCTCTTAATAACTTCCGCACTTTTTTGATTATAAAGCTGTTGTACGCCAAGTGGTTTCCCTCACGAGTTCCAACAGAGACCTCTGCTTTTCGGGGGTGCTGTTTTTTCACCTCTGCCATTTTCTTCTTGTGCGGAGCAATGCGATGGCGATGTTTCTTTTTTTTTTTGCCCCTGCTTATCAAGCTGTACATTTTATATCGCTGCCACAATTTCTTCGCGGAAATCACGCTCTTGCTTTCTTTTGTCTGGTTTTGATTTCCCCTTTTCAATTTCTTTGATTTTCTTTACTTCTGTCCTGAATGAAAGTAGGTAAACTTTAATTGAATGATAATTATATTAGATGCTTATTTTGTTTGAGTTAATAATAAAACCGTAAATGTAAATGGAATTCACATTTATCAAATTGTAATAACATCTTTAATTTTAGTACTGAACATGCACAGGCACCTGACGTCATATATTTTTCTCATAATAAAAAAAATACTCCGCTTACCTAATAAATGACAAGGTACCCATCCCCGCCATCTTGGATTTATTTCAAACTGGCACATCAGCTGGAAGTTTTGCTTGAAACTCATCCGTAAAATTATTTTGCAATCCTCTCCGTCTCCCGATCGGTCATTCAACATCTAAGCTTACAACCAATTCAACCAAAACGGTGCATTACACCTGTCATTAATAAAAATAACCACTCGATCTGCATCTACTGCCTTAGATATGCGATAAATGTCTAAAGGGTGGACGGAAGTTGTCACCAATATGTAAATGAGATTTCCCTGCAACGTGTGTTTGTTTCAATATTTCAAAATATATGCATCTATAAACATGTTTATATAAACTTTGTGTAACAAAAGTTATAATTGACTGTTTATAGTATCCCTTTTCTTAATTTTAACTCGTATGTTGATCGAATTCAAAATTGACGCCTTTTGAATATTCGTATCAGTGCTATATTTGGAAGGGATTACCCATATTATGACGCAATTTATGTCAACTTCCGTCCACCCTTTGGATTTTTGTCACAAATCAGCAGCAGTAGATGCAGAATGAGGAGATATTTTTAATAATAAACGATGTTATGGGCCGTTTTGGTTGAATCAGCAGTAAGCTAAGATATTGAATGACCGATCGGAGGGCGGAGATGATCGCAGAAAAATGTTACCGCTGAGTTATAAGCGAAAATTCACGGCGATGTGACAGTTTTAAAAAAATCCAAGATGGCGGGGATGGGTACCTTGTCAATTATTAGGTAAGCGGAGTATTTTTTTTTATTATGAGAAAAATATATGGCGTCAGGTGCCTGTGTGAATATGTACAATTAAAATGAGTATTTTATCTGATTTCAGTATTCTGAATTTTTTTTTCTGGAGTTGATAAAAGCTTTGATAGCTTATTACAAAGTCGATCATTTAGTTGTTTTAATGTGTTTGTTTCATAATTTTTTTGCGCATCAGATGGAAGCTGATGTACACTTTCTTTTATATTTCCAATGATTTTTTTCCACGAGCAGGGATGAAGTTGATATAACCTCAACATAATCAAAACATTTTGATTAGAAATGGATACTCGTTTTCTTGAATTTAATTTACAAACAATCGTTTGTTGATCTTCATCTGAAATATACAAAATGATTTAATATCTTCTAACGCTTCACTGTCAAATAAATATCAATGTCATACATTTGTGATTTCACAGAAATGCAGATTACTATTTTTAATAAAAAGTCACTAAGAGGTATCAGTATTAAAAGTAATGCAGCTGTAATGTACTCAAATATTTATTTAACATATTCAATTCAATACAGTTTCATCATTGTGAGAATTGTTTATTGACCCCCCCCCCCTCCCCTTAAATTCTAATCGAATTATAGCTAACATGAATTAATAAATACGTATTATTTCCCTTTTATCTCGGACTACCGCCATATTAGTTGTCGATTTCTATTGTTCTGCTCATCGCTACACACCCCCTATATAAAACTGATAGCACTATTCATGCTTCACCGCATTCAGGCATTTCATTCACCAGAACACGTTACATTGGACGAAAAGACTTGTAGAAACGCGTTTTGAACAAAAATATTATGACAACCACTGCACTGGTAAGAAATATCTAAAGAACTACGAAACAAGGCAGACTGAAATCCTAGGCACACATGTTTCAAAATCCTTAATAATTGTAGAACGTTTTCCTGTGTAATTTATAACATCGCACATGCGCAAACTACACACTGTGGCCGATCGAGCAATGTCGATGATCGGATGGATTTTACAAACGGAGTGTTTTTGTAGAAACCTATGGAAGCGATGTTACGTTGTTACTTTCTTGGATTTACTATCATTTATCTACTGTGTTGGATGTAGTGCCGCTGGGTATTTAAAAAAACCTAGACGTTATGCACTCTGTATGAACGACACACGTGTTCGATGTGCATGCGAACTAAGGCAGCACTATCTTTGCAAAATGATACGGATACCTTGGAAATTCTTTCAAAGAATAAATACATTTTGTGTTTTATTGATTGTAGTTTCCTTTATTCTTTTTTACAAACATTTTACTACAATGTGTATTTCATGCATTTAGAAGTCCGTGCAACCTGAATGCCTCGATCGGAAAGCAACCGACCGTAACTTTCTCGACCGGTATATACATGTATACCCCAGTGGCAGTAGAGAAGCGATCGAAACTAATATGGCGACCAAATGCTTTTATGAATTCATGTCAGCTTTAACTCATTGTGAACATCAATCGAACACGCGTGTTGTTAACTGAAGCGGTCCAGCGGTTCTACAGGTAAATGAGACGGTTTATTTTGAAATTCCGTGCATGTCTTAATAATTTCTTCGAAAGCTGTATATGTAATCTTTAATATTGAATGCCATAAAGAACTTACCATCAGATAAATCTGGTAAACTGTCCATGTCCCTATCTCTGCCTCGGTTTATCCAATTGTAATCTTATTTCTTCTTAGTAAAGTGTTTCCTTCTATTTTAAAAGAAATCATGGAAGAGACGAGGGAAACTGTCATGGCTGCCGTTCCAGCGCTTACATTGCCCCCGCCTGATATTGTTAGACTACTGAAGAAATTTATCCCATAATATGTTTTACGGTGTAACCGTTTGGAGGGCGAAGCCAATATAAATGGGGCTAGGTCAGTAGATGCCCTTTCATTCTCTCTGGCCTGTCATCTCATACATGTATATTGTTTGGACTCTAATCTCATTGCTAGGCCAAGAGCATTGGCCATGGTCCATGTTAAATTTGTTCAAGCCCTGATATACTAGACTATAATCTGTCTCAGGTTACTGTTCCATCACATTTTGACGATTTTTATAGAAATACACAGAGCTAAAAGAAATACAATTGAAATCATTCATTAAAACGCCATTCTTTTTTTTTTTATGGAGATTTATCTTTTTTCCATTCGGAAGTCTCTTGGAACACCTCACACAATTTTCAAATGCTATCATCCAGACCTTATTTCATATCTTTTGCAATACGAATCTTCATATATTTTTATTAAAAGCCGCTTTCTTTAGCCGAACTAGAGAGAGAGAGAGAGAGAGAGAGAGAGAGAGAGAGAGGAGGGGGTTCAGGAAATTCAAATACAAAAACATGTAAACAAATTTTCATTCTGGTATGTAAATAAATATTGTTTGAACCCCGAGATATTTCATCTTCACTAGCTAAG
>WFKH01011801.1:3641919-3652456 GCA_016163765.1 Magallana hongkongensis
GAAAAGTAATCCTTAGGGGGGATCGCTACTAAACATGTTAATTGTTGCAACAGCAGGAAAAAACCTATTTTTTCTATTGTCACATTTATTTCTAGAACTAATTTTATCCACCAATTAATGAAGATAAAGTTTAAAATCAATAAACGTCTAGATTTTATATTTGATTACAAGTACCTACATTCTATGAAATAGACTATAAACACGAGGCACTTTTTTTACTGCGAAACTGAGAGGGTCAAATAAAACCACGTGGTCTAAAATTTAAATGACAATAACATTCGCAGGGGTGATTTAGATACAATAAATTGTCCTTTCATTAGTCAAGGGAAATAACTAATACCCACCAATGTGTGTATGCATACAGAAACCAGGGGCGGATCCAGGATTTGAAGATAGAGGGGGCGCCAGTTTTAGGCAGGGGGTCTGGGGGCCGCCTTGAGGCCCCCAGTGGGTCCAGGGCAAAGCCCTGTTGGGGGTCCAGGGGGCGAAGCCCCCGGAAGCTCCTGGATTCTAGAGATTTTGTAGGGTAAAAAAGAAGTCTTCAAATTTAGACTTTTGTGATAGTTCTTATCGTGATTATACTTAACAGCAAAAACAATTATTTACAATTTTTACAGGTTTGAGTCGTTAAAAACACAAGCAAGTATAACTAATTACTTAAAGGTGGGTGACTGGTCACATTTGAACCCATGGAGAGCGTAACTAAAATGGGCTCTCTATGTACGTTACACCATTGAACCCATGGGTTTTCTTCATACTACACCGTTGAAATTAGTCTAATGTAGAGAAATCCCATGAGTGTCCAAAAAGTTGATAATTAAGACTCACAAGCTGTACATTTTCTTTGCCAGAAGGAGTATGATTTAACTTTATTTTGACATTTTTAGGGGGGGGGGGCGCTCGCCGGGTGCGCCCCCCTTGAATCCGCCACTGGAAACCACGCTGAATGTGTGCAAAGCATGTTACCTAATTGTTATTTTTTTATTGATCGAGTGTAAATTAAAATATAATGGTGAAACTATTTATTACACTATTAGGGGTATTTTTTAGAGCAGCAGAACGCTATTTATAAACTGCATTGCCAAAGAATCTCTCTGTGAGTCACGAAGTCGATCAGGGAGACCTCTTTTTATTTATTTATATTAAGACAGCAATTCCTCTAATCTAATCTAATCTAATCTAATCTATTGAGCTTCTTCAATCATTCGTTTGTAAATACATATTGTAATTTGGTGTCTAAATTCTCAACTTTTTTAAGATTCAGTTTATATTCCGTGTTATTTATTTCTAGGGTTATATTTTCATAGACTATTCATGTAAATGTACCAGTAAAGACGGGATGAGGCCAGGATCTATAGAAATTCTTGATTGAAAATCATACGACCTTCTTTTAAAATCAAAACGTTGTGCAACATTAGCTCACTCGAGCTAAAAGACGAGAGCAAAACTCTTTTACGCAGGTGAGCAACGTGGCCCATCGATGAGACCTCATGCAAAGCCTCCTTTACACCTTTTGGAAAACTAGCTGGTTAATTTTGTAAAAGGTATGATAATCTAGTTTATTTTACTTTCATGTTAAATACTGAAATCTGATTGGTTTAGATGCAGTTGACAATCCGTTCTCATACCATCAGCGTTAGCAGCACACTTGGCAACGGGCCGATAGTGCTCGTAAATTATGCGCGTACGGTTCGCCGTAGAACTCACGTCTTTTCTATATAAAAGCAATAAAATTTGCTATAAAATTTAGACATTCAGTATAATAAAATAAATAGTGCCTGTTTTCTCGGGGTGTCAATTTCAACTGGTACCCTCCCAAGCAGGCACTATTTATATAATGAGTACGATTTGAAAATGAATGAAAAAATGGCAATTTTGATACTTTTCAAAATATGTGTGCTTTACAAGTAAACAAACGTCTGTGTCGTTTTTGAACTTATAGAGTCTGCGGGTCTGTAGTCTAATTACAATTGTCAATATAAACAATTTGCCAAATGCAATGAAATATCCATGCAATGACAAAAAGTGTAAGTCAACGTGTGTCGAGGACCATTACGTCTGTGTACCCGAATTTACCCCACAGCTCAACTCTTCAAAACTGGACTCATCAAGTAACAAATAGAAAAACGTTTTCCTTTACAAAGTAACAATTTCTGAGAACACAGTTCATTGAACTCAGTGATTACAAACAATCACCAAGGTCCGTGTCTGTAGGGGATCTCTTAATTGATGGTACTACACACTCGTTAGCTGCTTAAAACAATTCAGTTTTGATAGTTCCTTCCTGGTTTTGAATTTGAATTGAAAACATCATACCAAGGCTGCATATTGGCAGGAAATCACATATTCAAGCGAAACAACCATCGGCTGTACTACAAGACTCACTGTGTGCGATTTCTTCTAAACATACCACTATTTACATTATCTTCACCCACCATTGCAAACCAAAGGTATATCTAATTGTCTTCATTTGTTTTGATTGGAACTTGCTTAGAACTTTACTCAGAGACATAAATAACATGTATTATGTCTCTGCTTTACTTAAGAATTTCTAGAAAAAATTTTATTCTTTACGACGAGTATATCAAAGCATTTTTTGAAAATATATTTTTTAAAAATACTGATTCTATTAAAGTAGCTATATTAAGGCCCTTACTCTGTGTTTAAGGTGTAATGGGCGGGTACAACGGAATATTTTATAGATAACCAGATATCATTGATAGCTATCCTAATCGGAACAAATCCCTTAAATGTACACAACTCTTTAAACACGTCGTATGTAAGCATTACTGAATGACCCATGCCCACTAACAGTCAACCCAAACGACCCCGGCTTGACCTGGATAACAACCCTCTAAATGGTTGACTGACTTAGCACTTCACCCTTCATAGGGAATCGCCTCGTACAAAGTAATGATTGAATTGAATGTCGGTAGGACAAGATAACCCGCCATTACACAGGTCAGTGGTCAAGCTTCTAATGATAATCAAAGTATCGAAATTACACAGACAAGGCAACTTACTCCTCAAACAAGCACGGGCACGATTTAAACGATTTACGATGAAACCATTCTAATTTTGTTTTTCTATTGAGTTACAAGGGAGATTCAGTGCTCACAATTCTTTGCTTTAAGAGGGATCGGTGGTCGTGGCCATTTTTAGGCTATATTTACTTCCTTAAGATGAAGAGCTCTGTATAAAGATAATAAGATATTGTAAAATACTCAAATTTTAGAGCTAAAATATTTGGATTTGGATTTTTTCTTTTTTAATTAAATAATAGTTTATGACCAAACATATCATATGTCACAGTTTAAGGCAGATCTGATGGTTAATTTGTTGACCACCCATGCAGCCTCCTTAAACACAAGGCTCGTTTTATGTTTTTGTGGGTTTACGTAAAATCTAAAATTTTTATTTGCAATTCAATTTTGAACGTAACAATTTCTAGATTTTTCACATTTCATTTTGTTTTGAATGTTTTGCTCTATTCAGCAATCAAAATATGTAAACGAAACCAATGCACGAATCTCTCTGAGAAAAAAAAATTCACCCTAAAATGAACTACATTTGTAGGAGCCAATAGATAGAATAAGAATAAGAACTAGGATATTAGTCTTACATGTTGGCATCTACTAATTTTATAATTATGCGATAAAACATTGAGAACACATGGAAGGTGTGACAGGTCAGCAGATAATGCTAAATCCTTCATGGCACATGATCAACCTCTAATTTTGTAGAGGTCCGTGTTTCCTCTGCTGCTGTTTTGTATTTTTCCTTTGGACTTTTGATTTTTGAACACTGTTCGTTATCACCACATTTCATCTTTAATCTGTCAGAGTGTTTTACTTTGAAATATATTGATTGTATAACGAACATTTCATTTATAATTTAATAACGAATTTCAATACATATTTGTACATAGTTTCACCATTTATTCTTGCTGGAGGTATAGACAGGATACCGGGATGTTTAACAATTTATACTGAAATATTTGTAATGGCCAGGTTAACTTGCAACACATTTTTGCAAAGTGATTATCAAATATTATATTTGATGAATCATGGTTAAAGATTTATTATACTTCGAGATCTTAAGAGTAAATCTAAAGTTTGTACTTCGAAGGAAATGTATATTCATAATTAAGGTAAATACAGTGTTTGTACTAGGGAAGGGCTGTATATAATATGTGGGAAAATAAATTTTAGTACTAGAAAAAAAATATAGAAAACTAGACACGATCTCGTTGCGAGCAACGAGGAGGTCTTCCGTCCGATTTTAGAAGTTAAGATACATGTAAGATCTTGATTTTGCTATAAAACAGCTGAACATCTTTTTTCTATACTGCTTAACAAAATATTTTTCCTTTAACAGATTAGGTGATCAAAGTTTTGAGTTTCAGACCCCATAAAACCCCTGATTACGTAATACATGAGAAAGTCATTAAATTGTATGGCTACATAATAGTAACATAAACATTTCTGCTTATATAACTTATTACAAAATACCCCTCAGTAAAGAGCTATTACTGAAAAACTTTAGAACCCTTTTGGTCCCTAATTTTAGGGGCCAGTCCCTTTTCCTTGGTATTAATCGAAAGGTAACTTAAAACTACACACATTTTGTTCTACAAGTGTTTACAAATTCGTTCTCGTTCTTGAGATATCTGAAAAAGAAGGTTTTAGGGGCCGACCCCTTCTCTTTTTATTGCGGCTGTTTAACGAATATTTGATGTTTGCAGACTATTTAGTAGATCATTTTGAGCATCTTTTCTTCTATACTGCTTATCAAAATATTTTTCCTTTTTGAGATATAGTTGATTAAATTTTTGAATTTCTGACCCCTAAAAACCCTAATTACGTAACACATTAGAAATCATTACATGTATATTGTTAGGCTACATAGCTGTCAGATAAACATATTTGCTTCTATAACTTATTACATAATATCCCTCAGTTAAGAGCTATAAATAGAATACTTTAGAGCCCTCTAGGTCCCTAATTATAGAGGCCAGCCCCTTTTCCTTGGTATTAATCAAAAGGTCGCTTAAAACTGCACACATTTTGTTCAACAAGTGTTTACAAATTCGTTATCGTTCTTGAGATATCTGAGAAAGAAGGTTTTAGGGGCTGACCCCTTATCTCCTTGTAGGGGCCATTTAACGAAATTTTGATGGTTGCAGACTGTTTAGTAGATCATTTTGAGCATCTGTTCTTCTATACTGCTTATCAAAATATTTTTCCTTTTTGAGATGTAGGAGATCAAAGTTTTGGATTTCTGACCCCTTAAAACCCCTAATTACGTAACACATTAGAAAATCATTATATTGTTAGGCTACATAACTGTAAGATGAACATATATGCTTCTATAACTTATTACATAATATCCCTCAGTTAAGAGCTATAAATAGAATACTTTAGAGCCCTCTAGGTCCCTAATTTTAAGAGCCAGCCCCTTGTCCTTGGTATTTATCAAAAGGACACTTAAAACTGCACACATTTTGTTCAACAAGTGTTTAAAATTCGTTATCGTTCTTGAGATATCTGAGAAAGAAGGTTTTAGGGGGCGACCCCTTATCTCCTTATAGGGGTCGTTTAACGAAATTTTGTTGGTTGCAGACTGTTTAGTAGATCATTTTGAGCATCTTTTCTTCTATACTGCTTATCAAAATAGTTTTCCTTTTTGAGATATAGTTGATTAAATTTTTGAATTTCTAACCCCTAAAAACTCTAATTACGTAACACATTAGAAATCATTATATTGTTAGGCTACATAGCTGTCAGATAAACATATTTGCTTCTATAACTTATTACATAATATCCCTCAGTTAAGAGCTATAAATAGAATACTTTAGAGCCCTCTAGGTCCCTAATTATAGGGGCCAGCCCCTTGTCCTTGGTATTAATCAAAAGGTCGTTTAAAACTTCACACATTTTGTTCAACAAGTGTTTACAAATTCGTTATCGTTCTTGAGATATCTGAGAAAGAAGGTTTTAGGGGCTGACCCCTTATCTCCTTATAGGAGCCATTTAACGAAATTTTGATGGTTGCAGACTGTTTAGTAGATCATTTTGAGCATCTTTTCTTCTCTACTGCTTATCAAAATATTTTTCCTTTTTGAGATATAGGAGATCAAAGTTTTGGATTTCTGACCACTAAAAACCCCTAATTACGTAACACATTAGAAAATCATTATATTGTTAGGCTACATAACTGTAAGATAAACATATATGCTTCCATAACTTATTACATCATATCCTTCAGTTAAGAGCTATAAATAGAATACTTTAGAGCCCTCTAGGTCCCTAATTTTAGGGGCCAGCCCCTTGTCCTTGGTATTAATCGAAAGGACACTTAAAACTACACACATTTTGTTCAACAAGTGTTTACAAATTCGTTATCGTTCTTGAGATATCTGAGAAAGAAGGTTTTAGGGGCCGACCCCTTATCTCCTTTTAGGGGCCATTTAACGAAATTTTGATGGTTGCAGACTGTTTAGTAGATCATTTTGAGCATCTGTTCTTCTATACTGCTTATCAAAATATTTTTCCTTTTTGAGATATAGGAGATCAAAGTTTTGGACTTTTGACCCCTAAAAACCCCTAATTACGTAACACATTAGAAAATCATTATATTGTTAGGCTACATAACTGTAAGATAAACATATTTGCTTCTATAACCTATTAAAAAATATATCTCAGTTAAGGGCTATAGATGAAATACTTTAGAGCCCTCTAGGTCCCTAATTTGAGGGGCCAGCCCCTTTTTCTTGGTATCAAATGAAAGGTCATCTAATTTTTAAGATATTTTGTTCAACAAGTGTTTAGAAATTTGTTACCGTTCTTGAGATATCTGAGAAAGAACGTTTTAGGGGCCCGTCCCTTATCTTCTTATCGGGGCCGCTGAACAAAATTTTGAAGGCTGCATATTGTTAAGTACATCATTTTGAGCATCTCGTCCTCTATACTGCATTTTAAAATATTTTTCCTTTTTGAGTTATAGGTGATCAAAGTTTTGGAGTTTTGACCCCTAAAAACCCCTAATTACGTAACACATGAGAAAATCATAATACTGTTAGGCTACATAACTGTAAGATAAACATATTTGCTTCTATAATTTATTACAAAATATCCCTCAGTAGAGGGTTAAAGATAAAAGACTTTAGAGCCCTGTAGGTCCCTAATTTGAGGGGCCAGCCCCTTTTTCTTGGTATCAAATAAAAGGTCTTGTAAATCTTAACTTATTTTGCATTATATGTTTTAACAAACTATTTTCAAGAAAAGAGATAATTAAAGAAAACCTCGAAAAATGATGACGTTTTTTTAATCTCAATTTTCGGGTTCAGGCGAGCTTCAGCGCCTTTTGAGTCAGACAAAAATGAATGCCTAAAGACACATCTCCAATCTTTCGTCTACAATCCCTGAAAGTTTGAACTCAATATCTTCAATCGTTAAGGAGAAGATCCCAGGACAAGCCGACCCTCTGAAAATCGCTAAAACGTCAATATCTCAAAAACGGAAATGACGTCATCAAAATAAAAAATTGCGTATAAAGTTCAGATCAGTGTCCATCAAATCTGAAAATTTGATGAAAATCGCTCGAGTCGTTTTTGAGAAATCGCGTGCACAAAATTTGTTGGAAAAAAAAGAAAAATAATGAAGAAAAAGAAACAGAACGAAAACAATAAGGTCTTCCGTTGGAAACGGAAGACCTTAATTAAATTGAATATTCCTTTTTAATTTGTGAACAACAATTTTTGATAACTTCAAATAGGCTGTCAATGCTGGTCACTAATGTACATGTATTATACGCAGTTGATATTTGCTTATTCTTGAAATTCTGACAACTACGAATAAAAACACAATTTAACGTTTGTACGATGTCCTGTTAGACTGTGAAATATTTACAATTTCACTTTACACTTTTCCTGCATATCTCCTATTCTGTTTCTACCGAAAAAAAGTTTTTCATCCAATCGTTCTGGGAATTCTATTTTGTAGTTGAAATTCGGTCATCAGCACACACAATGTGTTACATTGAGAATGTAACATTTATGGACTTCAAAAAATTTAGACAAAACAAGTGATCGAGACTTCAGTAAAATTACAATTTATTAGAAATATGACATCTATTTATCCAAAAACCCATAAATAACCATAAACATTGAATTTTTATGGTAGTTGAAGAAATCAAGTAAATGTTCCAAATTCACATCCCATTCATTCACACCACCAGTGTGGTGCCCATGGGTAAAGGGTTTGCAAAGACCTTGAACCAAGTTCTGAATTTCTGAATTAAAGTTCAAGTTAAAAACTTTTCTCGTGTGAAATCCGTGTTCAGATCATATATTTCCTTTTTCTTTCAAGTTTGGCTCAGTCTTGCTTAAACTTCACTTATAGAGGTTATTTAAGTGACCATGGACCAATGCAATTTTGCCTTTACCCGCAACTTTTCTTAGTACAAAATGATGCTTTTTTCATAATTAGCGCTTTTGAAAAATGTTTACATAAAAATGACATTTGCTAAAAGACGGGATCTTTTGGGTGGTCACCATATCAACGATGTCTATTTTCAGTTGATTTATAAGACCTTCGATTTGACTGAGGTGTAGTAATCTCTATACTATAGTACCTATAGTTCTTTTTTATTTTTAGGAAACAGAATGAGGGCTCAACAGGGACTAAAGCTGGCCGTAATATGTGCGAGTGGAGCTGCTGTCCTCTGGTTATGGATTTCATGGAGCAGGTCCCCCGATGACCCGACCACTCTGACTATGAAAAGCCAGCCGTGCGGGAATGACACCACGGGGCTGTCCAGAATAGAGTCCGTGGACTCATTGCTTCCTAAGCGATCTCCAAAATTTAAGAACCAAAAATGTGCTGTTCCCAACTCAGTCAGAAAACTCTCAAAAAAGGAGAAACACTTAAAGGGTAGATGTATAGAGAATTTTAAACGGGATCACGCTCGCGGAGCTGGCGAGTTCTGGAGAGGAGAAACACAGTATATCCGGCACAAGCATCATAGATACTTGACGTCAAAAAGCCTTGTTATCGACATTGGTGGCAATAAAGGAGAGGACGCGGACGCCATGATTCAAGCCTACCATCCGGGCATCTACGTAATCCTAGAACCAATCAGTTCTCTGTTCACGTTATTAGTAAAGAAGTTCAAGAGTAATGAAAATGTCGTCCTGTATAATTTTGGACTAGCAGCCAAAGACAGTAAGTTCTACGTGAACGTTCTTGGGCATGGCGGTGACGCGACTTCCGTTTTCCAAGGAAACAAGGGAGGCAAATGTGAGTTGAAGGTATTTAATACCACAAATTTCATGTACCGACTAGGGGTTCCCTGCCTCGATATTGATCTGATCACAATTAATTGTGAGGGATGTGAATTTGAAATACTCGAAACTTTGATTTCAAGTGGACTTATTTCAAAGTTCCGACATGTGCAATTTGCAACTCATCCATTACTGTCCCATTTAGAAAAGCCTGTAGAGCGGTATTGTGAAATCCAAGAGAGGTTAGCTCGAACTCATGTAATTGACTACCAATTCAAATTTTGTTGGGAAACATGGAAAAGAAAGGACATAAGTTAAGCAAAAACTGCCAGTAAAGGTTCCTGGAATTGGCTGGAGAGTAAATCTTGTGTATAACGTAGCATTGTAAGCAAGCGGTGATTTCACGTCATTTAAACCAATCTCACGTATCGCAGCGAAACAAGATGGTATCATCAACATCGTACAGATAATGATTGCATTGCAATTGACTAATAAAACATGGTCTGAATATCAGGAACAACTTAACCATCGTTTGAAAAACTCAGAGACGGGTGTATACGGTCTGAACAAACACTTGAACAAAGTTTCTTTGGTCGTATTTTTCTTTATTAGTATTAATTTATCGATACATAAATACTCTAAAACTATGATATGATATTCATACATCTAACATATATATTATATTTATATACATGTAGTTTTGTAACCTAATTGTTCTAGTCGTTTATGTCAATTTTGTATTTTCATTTTGATTTTTTATAAATATTTTCCCTACATGGTAGTCACTTCTTCAAACATTATTAAAAACTATAAATCAAACAGTTACATGTTTCATTTTGGAGTTAATTAGACATGCACCTAACGAAAAGACATACACAATATTGTTTAATCAATGAGTCTTGACAAATACCTACCGACCCTATCAGTCTAAGTGTATCAATAAACAGGTTTGTTGCTGATAAGTGTAAGCATGCAGGTCGTAACTCGTTGAAAAGATTACCTATATATCCAAAACCCTTGTAGTTGCTATTTCACGTGTTTATGCTGTCGTTATTTATCGCAGTACACTAGATATATATACATGTATATAATATATATAATCAGATATGAATTGAATGTCATAAAAAACTTAAGATTTATAGATATCAAGATAGATAACACTACTGAGTAAAGCATATCACAATGTATATTCATACCTATGACCACGACTCGAACCACAGACAGACAATAGATTCAAACCAACTCGAACCACAG
>WFKH01011801.1:3652466-3669336 GCA_016163765.1 Magallana hongkongensis
ACTCGAACCACAGACAGACAATAGATTCAAACCAACTCGAACCACAGACAGAAAATAGATTCAAACCACAAACAAATCATAGACTCGAACCACAGACAGACAATAGATTCATACCACAAACAAATCATAGACTCGAACCACAGACAGACAATAGATTCAAACCACAACCAAATCTTAGACTCATAGAACAGTCGATTTGAACTTCAATAAAACAATTAACAGACTCGTGTCACAGGGAACAATCGGCTACTACCACAGACGGTCAGACAATAGACTCAATCTACAGACTATCGACTCGAACCACAAATAGACAGTAGACTCATACCGCAAACGGACAACAATTTAAAACCGCAAATAGACAATAAACTCAGATCATAGACAAAAGACTGAAACCACAGACAGACAATAGCATATAGTTAAGTGGAACTGATGGGTAGTTTGTAGATTAACTGACATGGAAAGTCTGTGATTGTAGATTTATATGATTTTCAGATACTAGTAACAATTACTTCAGTACTTAATCCATGTTAAATAAGTCACTGAATAAGAAGCAATATATCTCTTTCCTCCAGCTAGAGTTTAGTAAACGTTACAAACCCACTGTGACACATTTGACCTTTCCATTTTTTTTCTTTATTTTTTAAAAGTCATGAAAAGTAAGTATTACCACAGTGAAAAACAGTTCTATTTTATTCGTCAATTTTTATGAATGTTCTTTCGAAAAATGAAATTCTTTTATATACAGACGACGTGATCCTAATTATACTTTATTCTTTCGGCCTTAACTGATAATATGCAATAATTATCCCATAACGTATTTTCTAAATGACAGTCTCTATTTTAAGTCAAAACTCAGCAGAGTAAAATTAAATTTACTCTACGCAAATTTAAAATACAACGTTCGTGGCCACAGGGTCGAATCTCGCAACTTTAGCCATCTCAATTTCCATGTACTGTTAGACAAGAGATACGTCCTCTAAATGGTTGCAGTCATTAGTAAACCCACGTGTGGCAGCATGCCTTAAAGTTTTTGCTTTTCCTTTTAAATCATAAGTATGTGTTCAAAGATGAAATAATTCATACTCAATATCGTGTCAAATGTTCAGATTACATGTGTTCTTTCACGGTGGGGTAATCCGACCATGATTTAAGAGTTCTATCATGATTACATGTAATGTCTTTGGTTTGTTTTCCGTTTAAGGTATCACTGCTGTCTCAGTTTGCCTTAAGTGTTATTTTCTCAGACATTGGTTTGTTTCAGGTGGAGGTGAATCCGCCACCCACGAACAATGCATTGTTTTATATCTTTAATTCCTAAAAAATTATCACCACATGCTATATGTTATATCAATTTGAATTGAGGTATTTAAATAAAAGCTTTTAAAAAGAATAGTTCTACTTACAGATCATTTTGAGAATATTGCATAATTTTAGTACGACATACACCCAAATAAACTAGAGCTACCGAAGAAGGACCAATTCCCCTGTCTGGCCATTTTTGACTAGATGACTATGAACTTGGTCAAATTAACCCAGATCAGGTACATGACACACCCTCCTAAAATATCGGTTGCTGAGTTTTGTAGTTCAGACATGGGGGCAGACATGACTCCTATACACCTAACCCCATTTCCAAACTCTGTGTGGGAAGTATAATAGGTATATTGATATAGGTATATTGACTTTCTCTACATATTTATACTACACGTAGTACATGTACTCCCAATAGAACTTTGGAAAGGGGGGGGGGGTAAATAATAAATCACAATCTAACATGAATTAACAAGATCCTTTAATATTCAATAAACAAATCAAATACTAGGGAAAGTATTTTCAATTCGGTGCATGCCGCAACACCTTTTACAAACTGTACATTGATAACAGGTTGATACATCTCAAAATCATTGTCAATTACAGACTTCATATCTAAATAACAATCTTGTGCAATAATAATACAATTTAATCTACTGACATAATCAAATTTGTAGAAAATCTGAGACCACATGTTTGCCCTGTCCATGTTAGATAAATGAAAAAGTAACCAACTCTTGTATTTTATTTATATTCTGGGTATTATTTTTTTCTTCAATTTTTCATGCAACTCAAAAAAATAATTCATTATCAACAAATTAAAATGTTAAACACCGAGTCTCGAGAGGGCAAAAAAAAAATTTTTTTAAGGTGGCCTGATGGTGACATTTGAACACTGTACCATACATAGGAGGACTAATCATAGATTAATAATGCCCAAAAATAACAATCTATAAACAAATATGGTTAATCATAACCTCTTTCTTAATATGCACTTGATTAAACATACATATTCTATGCATTCACACTTCTTGAAAAAAAGAAATAGCATAAAATATATGGATAAAAAATAATTTTTCCATTTACCCAAACAATATAAAATAACAATATAAAAATTACAAGGAAAATAGGGATTTTATATAACTGTATAATAGAGATTTTACAGAAAATAAGGACTGCCTCCATCCTAGAGACTATTATTTTCATTGAATTTTGTAAAATAAAGAAAAAAATCAAATTTAAGTGCAACTACCAGATTTTGTGCTATTAATATTCATTTGGGCAGTAATGAAGAGTAAAAAATATTTTTGACTAGTCTCGTTCTTTGTTCCAATCAGAACAGCCTAAAACCATCATCAAATGACCTAATGATCAATCTAAACATTCACCTGTCCCACTAAAACTGAACAAATGAAAACCTGCGACAGTAAAAACTACTACAAGATGTGGTGCTCAATGGATTTGCATAAAACTTGGTAGGAAGACACACTCATTCAAATATCACAGCAACGACCTAGTAAAAGTTGGGGTAAAGTCCACAACCTCTCATTAACTGTTCTTACCTAAAAAAAGAAGTCATTCTACATGCATGTCACTGACAATGTTTTTAAGTTTGTACAACTGATATTTACATGGTGGTACAAAATAATTCAAAATGGGTCAACAGAAAGAATTTCAAATCTGGACATGTTTCTATGTTTTGTGTTGTTAATATTCGATACAAATCAACACATTAGAAAAGAAAATTGTAGTTGTGAAGTAGAACTATTCTCCCTGAGATGACAGAAACACAAAAGAAACGATGCCACTGTTGCATCTCTTCCTCACTCTCTACAGTCAGTCCCTACTGCCATTATAACATGAAATTTTTGTTAACTCCAACTAGTGAAAAAGCTATCAGAGAATTTTGCAAAACATGGCTTGGCCCAAGCAAAAGATGTAACGGATTCTACAAATTATGTAATATACCTCAATTGAAAAAACAGGCAATGCTAGTGCAATGGAGTGTAACCGTGAAAAAAATCTAAAACATATAACGTTATAATGATAAACTTGTGAAGTGTAATAATGTTTTGGTATCTAGAGTATATTATCAATATCATAAGTATATGGTAATGGTGTAAAAGTTGTAATGTAAAATGTTGTCATGTAAAATTGTGATCCCTATATGGAGGAAAAGCAGGTAATCATTGTATGACATTGTTTAAAATACTCTATAGACTTGCATAAGATTCACAGCAAATATATAGATAAACTCATTCATGAAACTACTAACATTTCAACAAACAATAATATCCCATTATCATCTCATTATAAAAGATGGTTGAGCCAATTAATCTGAATAAGTGGATTAATACACAGTACAGGAATTAGTGTAATGTTAGTGTACATTGTATTATGCAATAAATCAATTCTTTTGCAGGGAAGCTACTGGCTTTTAGTCACGCCAATAAAAATAAATTGCTAATTGCTTTGCAAACACTAAATCACAACTTTTCATGAAAACATACATGTAGAAGGAGCCCCAGTTTCTAATGAAATCATAACTTAACGTTGGTATCTACATGTACATCAGAAATTATTAAATGTTTGGGTACATTTGCACTAAAACACTTAAAGAAAATAAATATTGATGAAATAAAGATAGCTCTCTGTCAAAGAATTAATTACACAATAAGTTTAAAAAACATGTTCTTCTAGAAACCGTGGCTCTCTTCTAAACATGAGGAGGCATCAGTAAATCAAGCTAAATAAACACATTCAAACTTCTATTTCATAGCATAAACTACACTAGTCCAACTAAATCTAACATTTCTAATATCTCTAAAGCTAGTCAGTCTAGAGTCTATTTAAAATCTCAAGTGCTTAAAACAGTGTAGTATATCGTGCAGCACAGTTGCTATTACATGTCAAATGAAACTTGTATATTAAACAGACATGAAGTGCCAGGGACGGGCGATTTTGCTTCGTTATAAGTGTAATTCGTTATGTCCGTCAGGTTTACAACATGTAATAAAGTCAGGGGGAATGAAAATCACTTCGCTGTAAGCGTCAATTCATTATAAGAGTGTTCGCTATAACCATGTTTTAATGTATTGTCAAAATAACTGAATTATAGATGCTTGAACTCTATTGGTGTCACACTGAACAGTGCATTAACAGGTAGCACAAGAGTGTGGGATGGGGGAAAGGCAGATGTCTGTGTATATTTCTCGTGTTTCTTACTATAAAAGCAAGTACGCACCAATTCTTTTTAGGGTTTTTAAACACATAGTTAACACAGAAAAAAAAAGAGATAAACAAAATTAAACAAAGTAAAAGAAAACAAATGACTTTTCTTATTTGTATCTTTACAAAATTCCTTGAATTTCTAAAACTAAATATGCTTCATTTGTCTCCAATATTAAAACTTGTACATGTATATTCTTAATAAAGACGAATTCTAAATAATGTAAAAATAAAAATCACATTAAGATTGATATATACATAAACTTCTATTTAAAACAAACCTTCCTTTAGTCATTTGGAGACATTCAATTAAAATTTGAAATACTGTACATAATGCCAGAAAAGTCATTCAATTTGGCAATAAAAATGATGGACATAAAATTCAAACAAACTAACAAACAAATGACAACAAAAATAATACAAAACAAAATTATGGATATTTATGATCCTGGATGACAACGTGTGGATTTTACGGTTGATATGGCGCTGTTGAATTCTTACACTGGGATTTTCAGGACAATATTACACCAGTTGTAGTTCCATCTCCATCAAACTGCATCACTGGTTTTGGTGTTCGCCTTAGGAAACTTTGTCTTTGCTGTGTCAAGACAGCTTCTCAATGAATTGCATAGGTAGAAATGTCGAGAGATATGCAGTCTTTTTCAGGGTCTCTGAATCCAGACAAGACGTGATCTTCTCCCAGCAGATTTCCTGTAGTGTGGGGGTGGCCAGCCACACTCTCTGTAAACAGTTCGTTCTGACCCGGTCAATCTTGGATACCCCTCCAAACACGTACATGCACCCATCCTGAAAAAAAAACACATGAAAGTTACAATAAAGTATTATATACAAGTCATTAAAAGAGCTACAATCCATCTCAGTATGTCTTTTAGATTTTTCAACTCCATTTAAAATACTTTGTGCTAAGTAACCATAATGTTTTCGGTGTAGTGCACACCTTTTTTCAGCGAAAATTCATTTGAATGTAGGAGCTTCATATCATATGTATAGGAATTTATTTATAAAGCCTCTCTTCCAGACAGTGTTTCTGGGTACTTAGAGCATCATTGCTGACACCGAAAGTCTTGTTTGAATGACTATGTCCTTTGTCTTAGTTTGAACATTTTATAGCATAAAGCTTATAGCTGGTAGGAAGAACTTTCAATATTGCTGATTTCAATAAAAACACTATTTACCACTTGTGTTCAAGTTTTTAACCAACTTTGATGAAGGTGACAGTACCCTTTACAGTATTCTTTGTTTGCCCAAAATCAGTTTTCAAATTGCCCAAGGCCACACCAATATAATTTCTTGTTCGTCAGACCCCGCGCGCTTGTATTTAAATAAAATTATACAAATAATATCATTATTAATTTCCCGCATCCAGGAAATTCTGCACTGTTTTCTGTTCTATTTCCACTCTATTTTTCCACATTTTTAATAGTTATAATTTATAAATCAGAAACAAGTAGAAGAAATATATCTGTCCGCTCAAATTTATTTATGTACCGCCTAAAAATTTTGGGTACAAAAAATAATAATTTTATATTTTAATCGCTTGCCCGCTTGTACCCTTTTTCACGGAATGTCGGACAAACAAGAAATTACATTGGTGTGGCCCAATATGAAATGACCCAACATGACACACCGGTACATAAATGAGTAAAATGGAACAGTAAAACGTGAATCTTTATAGAAATGGATTACCATAAAATCTTGGTATTGCACGCATCTGTGTATAATATCATGCACCCTCAAAGTTGGGTGCAAAATGCTGAAAAAACTGCTGTTCCTATGTAAAATATGCACCCAACAGTGTCTATGTAAAGCAATAATGTTTAACTGGATAACGGGACACAAAGTAAATAAGTTTTAAATCAAATCATAATTATTGCTAATCTTCCTGCACTCGAATAAAACTGTGGAGTCCGACACGAGACAGGTGCATGCTTTCCCAAAACTTGTTAAACAAACATTGACCACGCGACGAGTCAATGGATACAATGGCGAGTAATTGTTTGATGCAAGGAACAGGGGTCTGAGTGGATAAATATTCTGGAAATAAAATTAAGAATAAGGTGCTTTGAGTTTAGGATACACTCATACAACTTTCATAACACGCGATATAGGCAGTCATGCTCCTGCGGTACCCAGAAACACGCTCTGAAAAAATGGGGTAAAATTTTGTTCCAATGTATAACACGCACCCCCCACTTTTGATCAAATTTTGCCTGAAAAAAGTGAGTGCTATACACGAGACTTTACAGTAAATTAATTACATTACCGAAGTAATGTCAGCCGAGTGGAAGTATACTGGAACTTGAAGAGAGCAGGGTAACTTTGTCCATGTGTTTGTCTGTAGTGAAAACTTCCAAATGTCTCCAAATATAGTTTGTGTGTCAAAGCCACCACAGATGTACACATCTACAAAGAAAGAAACAATATTGTAAACACAATGCCACCTCATTTGGTGGAGATTTTCAAAGGGAATATTTATTGTTACCAAGTAACCAAAATATGTTTAAATTATTGTTATATTTTGGAAATCAAAATGTGTCCAAAGAAAACCACTACATAAATTATTAATTTTTTCATTTTATAATGTTATATTTCTGGTGAACAAATCTTTCATCGTTCCTTTAGTGTCTTGTAAGCCATAATTGTGAAACCATTTTGAAATTTTATGATAAAAACTGTGCAATTAATCACTGATGAAGCACACAGTGAAGTGAAAGTTAGAAATACTCTTGTTGGCCCCTGACCTTGTTTGAATTTCACACAGCTGTGGCATTTCCTGAGGGCTGGAAAACCTGCAAAAACAAGCCCTCATTTTACAGAAATACCATATATCAATGTTCTATTTATTTGTTATTCTAATATTCCTCTTACACGTACATAATTACACTTCAGTCTATTTATTTGTTAAACAAAAAATAATCAAATGAGAACTTGATTTCTACACTTGTTTCTATAATATGTTTACCCCTAAAGTATAATAATAGTAGTAAGCACTTTTCCACTGCATTTTCTCCAACTGCAAATCTGGGGAGGGCAATGTTCAATGTAATATGGAGATAGATACCTTACATTACTCTTGGGGTAAACTTTATAGAAACAAGTGCCCGAGAACAAATGTTGTATTTCTTTGACAGCTGACAGACTGTAAGCTTTTATCTGCTGTTTAACTTGGTGGTGCTGTGTATTGGTCAAACTTACCATGTTTAGGGTCTGGAATGGATTTTATATTCTCCCATTGACAGGTTGGAATGTGAAAGGCTGGTACCTTGCAAAACAATATAGTCATTTAGCACATATGTACAGCTATAAACAAACCCACACAGGTCCATTGAGATCCAAACATTTCAACTATGGCCTTAATAGACGACAAAATTTTAAGATTGATTCTAAAATGCATGTAATTATTGTTTATAACATTTAGAATTCCTTTTGTCTTACAAATTCAAACCCGAATGTTGATGAAGCTGTCCCTCCACCAAACACATAAAGACGACTGTCGTCACACGCCACCTCATGACGGTACCTAAAACAGAGTCCATATTATGAAAGTATATAAAAGTACCTATTCAACAAAAAAGAATGTAAAGTAAAACAAATACAACTACTTTCATTATAATTTCTGTAGTTGTACAGATTGTATAATACCAATTTAAGATAGAAAGCACTAAACAATATACCTGCTCTCAGGTACAAAGTTAGATTGAGCTGGCAACTCCTCCCAGGTCAGAGTTTGAAGGTCAAGTCTGTGAATATGGAGGTCGTAAGTATAGCCTGATGTGCCACCACAGACGTACATGTGTTTACCAATCTTTGTAAGAGTCTGTTGAGAAATCAATGTTAAATAAAAGGAACCCATGAAAATATATCATCTTTGCAGCATTTTTAAGTGACATGCATTCCATTTAATTCTAATTTAAATAAAAAATGCAAATTTAACATGCAGTATACACAGAACTGTTCCATTAACCCTTAAAAGTTCTATGCCAAAATCCTGAGAGAGTCAAGCACCCAATGTGTGTTTGGCTCATATTTTTGAGGATAAAGTTTTATTTTTGTGCTGACTTTCAGATTCATTGCTATTCTAACAAACACCTTCATGCTAGGGTTAATTCCCACATGTTAATGCTACAATTATTCTCAATCAATTCTGTTTTAATGGTAATACATGACTCACGTGTCCGTATTTCTTTTGTGGTGTTTGACCAGAACATTTCATGTGCCTCCATTTGAGCGTGTCCAGGTTACACACATTGAGCTGGTTGCTGCTGTTGGAGCCGAAGGGGACCCCTGTCCCGCCAAAACACAGCAGGTTCCTTCCTGCCCTTAACACTGAAAATAATGAAGCTCGGTGAAAAAGAATTCTAGTCACTATGCATACTTAAAAACTAAAACAAACCTCAGAATAGTGAAGGTCCTCAAAACTTAACTTATACAACATTGGTTACTTAAAACTTAACTTATACAACATTGGTTTCTTAAAACTTAACTTATACAACATTGGTTTCTTAAAACTTAACTTATACAACATTGGTTACTTAAAACTCAACTTATACAACATTGGTTACTTAAAACCAAAACTTATACAGCATTGGTTACTTAAAACTAAAACTTCTTGTTACATTAACTGTGATTACACTGATTTTTGTCCGCTTTTTGTGGGTTTTGTAAAACACAGTTTTGATGATCCACAATTTTGTGGTCAACGTCTCTCAATATTATTTCAAATTTGCATTACAAAAACATTGCCTATTTACTTATTTAACTAATCATTTTGTTGTAACTGATCAGTCTTGTCAAGTTAACATGGTGTTTTTCACCTTTATCTGTTTCTACCATGATGTCTACGTACATAAATTTCACACAGTTAAGATTTTGTAACATTTGGGAATAATGTGCACCCTTCCTGATTTAAAATTGCCAAATGCTAAGTAATATCACCCTAAAAAGTGAGATTTTGTCATTCAGAGAGAATTTTAATGCATTAATTAAGAAATGAACAGTATGTTAAAAAGTTCACCGGGACATGAACTTGGTTGGTCATATGATCAAATTCTGTGAAGCGCAAAGGGCTTCTATCAGAAGATTTGATCATGTACCAAACAAGTTCATATGCATATCTCAGTGACCTTTTTAACATTGCTGTTTATTAATTATTATATTAATGTTTGAGAAAGGCAAATCGTTCAGAATTATTTACATAACCGTGTTTTTATGTTTAAAATAATGCAGCCATCAAATGATAAGCATAATCGCTTAGTTTTCGCTATTCTATAGATTTGTATAAGGAAACATATTTGCAAATGTAAATATATTGACATGAAGTTTTATCAAATGTTTCTCCACTAATAAGTTTTAACTTATTCACATAAAATACAAAATTTACCCATATTACACATATGACCATCTTATGTAATTGATGTTACAGATTTACCTGCATGTGATGCTAGTTCTATAGGCATGCTGCCATCTGTTGATAGAAGTGACCACTCTCTTCTGGCAAAGTTGAACTTCCATAACTAATGATGAAAACAGAACAAGATAATCAATTGCCTCAGTGATAATTAATGATCAAGATTTTTATTTGAAACCTAAATTCCAGTCAGGACTACCAACAACTTTGTAAATCACTAATACATGTAGAACATCAATCATCAGTGAATTGCAGGTACAAAGTCAGATCATGTGAATGAAACATACAATTTCAACAGAGAATTTTTGATGTAGAATAAACTTACCTAATACTAGAAGCCAGTTTATCTTTTCATAATAAAATTTTCTCAACCAATACCATACACTCTCAACATTAAATGCCGTTTTAGTATGTGAACCCCATGTGATATCCATGAGGTACACTATGCCAATGGGCGTGGCTGGTTTACCTCTTTAAAGAGCGGGTAGTAGGTATCTTCTGTGTTGGGGACATTGTGGAACTTTGGGTTGTAGCCCCCAAGGACATACAGATTATTGTCATCCACCACCACTCGGTGACCACTTCTTGGAAACAGGAAACCTGGAAGTATACAGACACTCACAAAATCAAATACCAGTATCTCATGTATGGAAATCTACCGTATATCAGGTTTTTTCCGTGTCATGTTATTTCCGCGAATCAGAGCCTAGAACAGTATATAAAATTTACGCGAATCAAATTTTCACTATTTCAAAGTCAAAGTGAAAATATAATTCACGATTGTTAAACCTGTGAAGTAAGAGGTTAAAAAGTATATAAATTGTCACTTTTAATAATGAAAAATTTGGACAATGAAACCATTTAAAAAGGCGATTTTCTTAATGTGAAATAATTACCGATAATTATTTTCAGAGACGCAAGCATTCATAGATCAATAGATCATGTACCGTTACATACACCAGTAGCTCAGGTATAATTAGACATCGGTTTATGCAAGGAAAGTGACCGTTTTAATTAACCTGTCAATGGATTATTAAAAAAACAATGAGGCTTACATGCCTATTAACTGGCGCTTGTCCTCCGATCCCGCAATTTCTACCTCTAACTAAACAAACTGAACACAGTTTACCGTACACTTTTACTTATCTGTTTATTTTATTAGGAAGGAGAGAACTCTATTACAAGAACAAAACTTTGTATCAAATTTACGCTGATTTATTTTCCACGATTCGGAAATCGTCGCGAACAAAGCGGAAATTGGATACTTGCGGAAAAAAACTGATATACAGTATGTCATTTCATAAAATGTGTTGTGATTGTCGCCTACATTTCTGTAGATGGAGGGTAGCAAAATTCAAGTTACAGACCACAAAATGGTGGCCACATCTTTTTCTTTGCATTTCTTTCTTAGATTTGAAAACAAGACACTTAATAGGTTTGTTACCGACTGTCTATACAGATATATGAGTTGTATAGGTCCATAGAAGGCTTGGCTTCACCTTGTATATTTCTGTAGACAGTAAGTTAACAAACCTAATTAACAATACTGTCAGACAAATGATATCCTCCTCTTTGTGTATAATTTACTGTGAAAAATAAGGTGAGTAAATTGGACTTTTCTAACCTTGGAGCTTATGAATTAAATGCCCCTTTCTAAATGAGGACTCAACAATGCAACTAACTGGTATTGAAAAAAGGAGATACTGTAATTATCAAAATTAAATTTTCATTAGATGTTATTCAATCTAATTCTTTCTTTTAATCCTCTTTTATAATTTTTTGGTTGCTCAAAGGCTGTAGAATTGAGATTTTATTTTAACAACTTCGGAGACTAAAGTCTGTGGTGGACATCCGTGCAGGTTTCCCACCACTGTAACAGTGGTTAAACAACTGTGATCCAGTACCCTCCCTTTTGAGACATGTAAATAGCGAGACGCATTATGTAACATCTTTAAGTTATTGATAATACTACACATCACTTCTGTCATTACTACTGTCATAGATATGTAACATCAGCGTACTAGGTTCCTATTCCCACTGTGGATGAATGGACTTCCTGACTTATAAATTATTCTTAATTTACAGTGAATAAAACCATTCGTATCATCAAATTTTAAAATTAATCAGTTTATAGTCTCACCTAATTCTGAAAAAGGATCATTTAAAAAAAAAAACCCAGTTGGTTTTGATAATGTTACCGAATAACTTGAATTTACATGTAATAAAATATAATCATATATTACATTTTACATTTAAATGTCTCATGGACATTGTTTACACAAGGGTTGTGTTCTAAATGTTTATAAAAATCTATAGAATTTGAAATAATATGGTTACAGAAATGTAGCTCTATGGGAAAATTCTAGTTGACAGTAAATCTAAATGCAGTTCTGTAAAAGAAAAATCAATTTCATATAATTCATTTTGCAGAAAAACTTGTGCTTCTTTATGAAACATTTCCCTCATTTCTTAACATTTCTCATGAAAATGTTTTGTACTAAAAATTTAGATTACATTAAGATGTTATATAAACTGAATTTATCTCTTTATTTGCCTCAAAATTCTGAGCATCTCAAAGTGAAGTGTGTTAAAATCAAGTGCAGAATAATATCAACAGTCATTATTCAACTATATTATCTTTGAAACAAGCTATAGCTATTCAATGTATGGGCTGATCAAAAGAATCTCTGAGGCGAGGAGAGAGACAGCACCCCGAAAAAATTTCCACATTCCATGGAATGTGTTAGAAAATTGGGAAATAATTCCAATTTTTTAGAATATGCATTGAAAATAAATCTTATCAACTAAAAATATCAAACCCAAACTACTTTTCCACCAGGGAACGATATATCAAATTTCAATATTTGGTCATCTGTACTGTAAACTCCCATTAAACATATTTCGCTATATCTTTATCATGATTACGCTATTCACTTTTAACTCTCATTAAATATAATTTGAAATTTGAGAAAGTTATTTCATCATGCTTATTTTTTTTGTTCTACAGTGGGGGTAGAAGACCAGTTCCGTCACGTCTGGTAGTTCTCCGCCCGGGGCTGCGTTTCATATAAAAACCGTGGAGCTGCTCCCCTAACATTGTACAATCCGTCAAATCAGCTGTTATTCCACGAACAAACTGTACATCTTCTACGTAACCAAATATATCATGCAAATAAAACTAAAACAAACATCCTCACCTAAATTGTTTCTGTCTATATTTTCAGTAGATTCGTCGTCCTGTTCTGGCAAACCTATTTTTTCTACGACTAGTCCCCTAACTGCCATTTTTTCTGTTTATCTGTCATTGAAAACGCTCAGTTAACCGTGACTAACGCATCTCTGTAACCGAGACTAGCACTACAATCTATTCGCTGATTGGTACGTTTTTAATCAATCCAGCCACTCAGAACCGGCGTTCTACTACTACTTTACCAGAATGGGTAATAACCGAGGGGCTACGATTTATCGCACCAACTTTACCGCAATCCTCTTGGTTGGAGGAACATGTGTCGCGATCGTTTGATGACCAATTATTTATGACATTTGTCAAAATGCAGACGAGAACATTAAGCGAATTCCTTAAATTGTCTCAGACCTTTTGTAGGCGGAATCTCTCAACTATTCATTTTCACGTGAGACTAATAACAGTAATTCATATGCAATAATTTTAGAGTAAATTCGAACGTAAGAATGAATTGTGTTAGGGTGTCACCAGGTCCAGTGCAATATCTTGATTTAGCTATATAGGTTTATTAATTACTATTTATATGCAATTTTTTACATTAAAAAAAAAATAGAAATAGACCAAATTTGCAAGTTTGTGACTACTCATATAACTGCACTCAGCTGGACTGTTAAAAGGCAACCCAATTCAACAGGTTGGGACCAATCACCCAAATGGGATATAATAGCCCGTTCGGGATATAATAGCCCAAATGGGGTATAAATTTAAAGTGCAAAAAATAAAATTTTTTGATTTTGAAATTTTTTATATAAATCCGCATTTATGTGTATCAAATGCAACAACTTTTGGTTAAGAAATTTTTCTATATGTCTATAGTTTGTAAGATTGATCCCCAAGAAGTTTTGGATATACTGAGGGATCAATCTCCATAATAGTACTGTTACAGAAAAAGTTGTTTACCAAAAGTTGTTACATTTTATCTATTCTAATGCAGATTTACATTAAAAATTTCAAAATCAATTTTTTTTTTTTTGGCTCTTTAAATTTATATCCCATTTGGGCTATTATATCCCGATCGGGCTATTATATCTCATTTGGGCGATTGGTCCCAACCTGTTCAAAGATATTTTTAACATTGCAGCTTTTCAACACTTTTAAGCTTAGATATATTTCCATTGTTTGGGTAACTGTATCATCGGAAACACATGGCCAGACTCGCATATGCTTACTGATCATTCTCATGAATATCAATCATACTTAATTTCCCAACGTGAAAGCAAAACTCTTGTTTTTTAAGGAATGAAAATGATGATCATGTTATAAAAACATGCTAATCTTAATAGATTCATGCAAAAGCATTCATAACAGAATTGGTGAGATTTTCTCCATGAGAGCTTGTAGGAGCCAATAGGAAAAACCATGAATTATTCATGAGAACAAGAAAAATTCAATGAGTTGGCCCAAGGTCAGTAAGCAGTAGTGAGACTGACTGAGTGCCTCTGATGATGAGGTAACTGTACACCATGTTATGGGGTAACTGTTCACCACACTGTGTGCAATTTGAGGTATGGATAAGTACATGTATGATTTCTTCACACTGTGCTAATTAAATTATTACCAATCAATCTTGTTTACCAGAATTGGCCTCCTTTTATATTTTAAGAAGTAAATATGGGGTCATAAATCAATTTGAAGCTTTAAAGTTTAAAGTATTAGAACATGCTGAAGGAGATGTAGTTTGATGAGAGATCTTCACTCGCATTTCTTACAGAATATTTCAAAGTTAAAAACTACCACTGCACTAAAGTTTGACTCTTTATACCTGCACTTTTAAGAAGAGTGTATACATATTACCAAATGGCTAAATCAAATTATTCTCAATGGCTTATTTAAACTCTAAAGCTAAGTCAAGCTATATAGCTAAATCAAGAGTGTACTGGACCTGGTCACAAGACAAAATGACCACCACGTTTCCTGTTGTTGATGAAAAAAGAGCAAAAAATATAAAATTATACAAAACAATTATTTGAAGTCATTGTATCATTTTTACAATTTGGTATTTTATACTTAATTGACTAAGTTTCAAAGTCCTTTGCTAAAACACAATTTACATTTCAAAGTTGTATCATTTTTACAAGTTTCAAAGTCCTTTAGAATATCAACCCCTATCCCTTATCTGATACAGATGTGGAGCTGGAAGTTTTAGAAAATTTTTTATTTTTGAAAATCTGCATATGTAATCCAAAATTGTGTCCTTTAACTCTTGTGTAGTCGGTTATGGTGAGACTTGATGATTTCAGAAACACCAATACTTGCCAGAAAAGTCTTTGACTAGCGTCTTTAACACACATGGAGGGACCAGACTCCCCTGGCAGTGTGGTGCCAGTCAACCCTTTTTAACCTCATTCCATGTAAGTATAATTTGATATACAAACAAAATATTGATGTAGCATAGAAACCAAGCATCTCTCGGCTTCTTATTATGGCTCCCAGAGATTCTTTGGTGGTGTTATTTTTGGTTGAATACAATATTATTTAATTACCCATGATATATAATTTAGATATTAACCCCTGTTAGGACTTCTGCTGCTTGAGAAAATTTTTGTGCTGTTCAGTTTTATTTATTTATTCATTTTGCAAATAGCAATATCACATCTTTCTAATGCAAATTAGGTGTTATTTCAGGCACTCACTCTGCATTTTATAATTATCTGTTTCTCTACTACAGAGTTTTCATTCAAGCCACAAAGATAAAAATATTCTGGATTTATTGGAGAGTGGAGAGGAAATATTGCCATCAGACCTAGAACTATGTACATTTACTCCCAAGGGGGCTTATTTATATCTTCTAGAAACCTTGCATGAATCCCTAGACATAAACTGGCAGATTTCAATATTTTTAAGTAAGTATTAGCCATCCTTAAAAAAAATGTTTGTTTGGAATTACCACCGGGGGGTTTCCAGACCCAGGAGGGAGGGAGGGAATTTTTTTATTTTTCAAACTGAAAGTTCAACTAATTAAAAATTGGTAAAAAATAAAAATCTGAATGAACTTGTAACTATGTAAACATTGTACGATGAAAAAAAAACAAAAGAAAAAAAAGGTTCTTGATTTTTTGCTAATAAAATTTTATCAGCGGGGGGTATTTCAATGAGGTGGGAGGCAATTCCAAACAAAAAATAATTTTATTTTGGCCTTATTTTGAGAATATATTTCACAAGCTATTTTCTATAAGAAAGAAAACAATTTAGATTTTAAGATGACCTTCAGTTAGCTCAATACTAGATTACCAGGGATAGTACAATTACATGTACTGGTATTTAATAATTTAATCAGGAATGTTGGCAACTTGTAATTCGACAGCATAAACTAACCAGGTACATGAATATGGGCAAATTGTCAATTGATTTACCAAGTACATCATCAGAAATCCACGGTCAGTCTCACATGCATTTTCTGAACGTGGGCCAACTCGTTGAACTTTTGTGAAGGGGCCTATCGGAATACAGCATGGATTACTGAAGGGGCCTATCGGAATACAGCATGGATTACTGAAGGGGCCTATCGGAATACAGCATGGATTACTGAAGGGGCCTATCGGAATACAGCATGGATAACTCATCAGAACAAGATAAACCGAGTGATGCGAGATGTTTGTGGATTGTGGACATTTATCTTAGTAGAACATGTCCTGTATTAGTCCAGTACTTATCTTAGT
>WFKH01011801.1:3669346-3685643 GCA_016163765.1 Magallana hongkongensis
TCCAGTACTTATCTTAGTAGAACATGTCCTGTATTAGTCCAGTACTTGAAATCAAAATGATAACAAACATGCAGTAGAGTTTATGCTCTTGTGACAAAAATTCATTGTCAATGAAACCATTTCTCATTTTTTTTCAGGTTCTGTTTTATTAAGATTAGCAATCATACCAGCAACTTTGGCACTTAATAAATTGCAGAAAAGAAAAATTTTTGTCTTATCAACAATGAAAAGGAGCTCTAATTTAACTGCAATAAAAAAGAAAAAAGGAGGTGTAACGGCAGGTAACTCATATGTATGGATGACTGAAACTTATATATCAATATTTTTGTTATTATATTACTTATATACTTCGGTACTACAGAACAGATAATCAGACCAATAAATTTTGTGTTTTACTTGCAGATTTGGTAAAATTAAACAACAGCATTTTTAATCATGGTCCTAAAGATGCTTTTCGGTTTACATTAGCACAGAATTTAGTGGAGGTTAGTAGAATTGTGTCCATAAGGATTACAGGGCTCTGCATGAACTGTTGCATATTCTGTAGGAGAGAGTGTCTGTCCTTTCTAAGGGGAGTAATAGATCCTCATTCTTGTCTTGTTAGAATTCAGTGAAAATGCACAAGATGATTTCCCATCTCAATAGAAATAATATTTTTAATCATTTCACTGTGGTTTTGACATTTCGTTTTACTAGAAATAACAAACCCCATGCACACACCAGTTGAGATAAAGACTATCAAGACCCACGATGAGCATGCTAAACATCAAATGAACATTTCTTTTCCAGCTAAATAGTGTCATAATAAATTAGGGCATGACAATAATTCATCTCCAATTGAATAGTGTCACAATAATTAAGGCATGAAAATTTGACGAATGTATTTTTTTTGTCAAACATTAGAATGTGCAGAGTACTTGGATCACAAAAAAGTTTACAGTATCTACCGGTACTAGGTTTTAGGCCAGTTTTTCAAATATTTCTTGAATGAAGGAGGAAGGCATTATTTTTGTTTAAAAATTTCATTGTGAATTAAAAATGATGTGAGAGGCTTTTTAAAAATAAATCTTACTAATAATAATTCAACGAAATATGGCAAAATGCAAATTTTTTTGAAATATTACATGTAATCTAATAGACAGTATAAACTTGTACATTGATATTGCAAAATTATTGTGCTTGAATGTATATAGGCGGAATTTGATTCAGAGAGTTCCAGAAATTCCACCCATCAAGTAAAACAGGAAATTAGAATTAGTTTTCAACTTGGGACCACCTCTTGCAATAATACATTTTCTCCTTTGAATGAGATGATGGAAGACAAAAATATGAAGCACATCCAATAATGCAGGGGACATTATAACGCTTGATGTATCGAGCATTAAAAAAAATCAACTGTATTAGATAATTTAGTGCAATGATTTATACCATATTTATATATATCTTCACAATTACATATATTTTTTTCATGTAACTAAAGCTATTGGGGTTCAATACAATTTTTACATTAAATAGAAAAAGGGTAAATTCTGAGGAAAATAATGAAAATAAAATAATACATGTACCTTGTTTTATCCCGTAAAAATTTAGAGACGAGGAAAGACATTTCAGTCATTCTCGTTCATGTGACTCCAATTTGAAATATCAATGTTGCTCAAGTATTAAGATCCTTTTTTTTTTTTTTTTGAAGAAACTGGATAGAATTATACATGTTTTGCAGTAAATGAGGAGTTTATATGGAATATAATTTTATACAATACATTGCCCTTTATTTTTGTAATGTATTATCAATTTTTTAACAGCCTAATTACCATATTATCCCTAATGAACGCTATTAGCGCCCCGTCCAACCTTTTTCAATTGTGGAAAATAAGGTCCCCCTTTTGATACTTTATAACAGAGTTTTTGGTCTTTCACTGAGTGTTGCTGGTCCTTAAAAAAAGTCATATCACATGACACTTTTAGTAGCCTTTACCTAAATCATCTGATGTCTGTATTTTCCATAACATATCGAAAGTCAGCCATTCCCAAAATAAAAAAGGCACGCTTGATTTAGCTTAACTGGGTGTACACCAATTACACCGGTGTAAACATTTTGTATTGTGTATCAAGTGCACTTAAATGGTGTAGTGTAGGGAAAATAAGAATAAATATGGCGGACAAGGATGCAGTTTTAACAGAGAATCTGATGTTCAGTGACGATCAGAGGCTTTAATTTTGACAAATGAAATAAAATAAACATATTTGGCTTTCATTCAAAAGGGTGTGGCCCTTGAAAAATTTTGACAAATTTTCAAAAATCTTCTTCTCAAGAACCATTAGGCCAGGGAAGCTGAAACTTGTGTGGAAGCATCCTCAGGTAGTGTAGATTCAAAGTTGTGAAAATCATGACCCCTGGGGGTAGGGTGGGGCCACAATGGGGGGTCGAAGTTTTACATTGGAATATATAGAGTAAATCTTTAAAAATCTTCTTCTTAGAAACTAATCAGCCAGGAAAGCTGAAACTTGTGTGGAAGCATCTTCAGGTAGTGTAGATTCAAAGTTGTGAAAATCATGACACCCCCTGGGGGTAGGGTGGGGCCACAATGGGGGGGGGGGGCGAAGGGTTTACATAGGAATATATAGAGTAAATCTTTAAAAATATTCTTCTCAGAAACTAATCAGCCAGATGATTCTTTATAATTGTTTAGACTTTGGCCCCTGGACAATTCTTTGGCCTCACAAGGGGTTCAGAGTTTGATGTAGGTTTATATCCCATATATAAACAATAGTTAAGGATCTTGTTGAGAACTGCAATACTCAACATGTGATATGACTATGAAATCATCCTGTTAGAAAAGGGACTAATGATTATAAACGTAAGAATATCCAGGGGGATAAATGGATGTTATTTATACAGGATCTACATGTATTATTGTACATTGTCAAGATAGTTTGTATTATGACTCCATTAAGCTGATTTTATCATACCTATTGTTCCTCAGATGAGCGATGTGGCCCATGGGCCTCTTGTTTTTCAAGCATTCTTGAAGAACCGGTAAAAACATATCACAGAAAAGATTTTAACACAAATACCAAATAACCACCATTTTTTCAATTTTCTAACTGCCAGGGGCACTTATTAGGGATAATACGGTATAGATGTCGCAGTGGTTTCTATGTGTTGCTATATATTAGGCTAATGATAATTCCAATATTTTGTTGTTGTAGATTGCTGCTCTCTTTGTTTTTTGTGAAAGTTACCAATCAGTTATCAGTCTACTGGGATTAGATTATTTCTCTTCAGCAAGTTGGGAATGGTCAGGTTTCCTTGTAGTTGTAAGTCTTTTTAGCTTCCAATTATAATTTTATTGGAAAAAAATGTTTGCTGCAGAACTGTAGCTCCGCAGGAAATTCGGTTTGACGGAACGTGGAGCTACACTTCTGTCCATCCAAAAAACAACATTTATTGCGCACTTGGGCACGGTTTTTGGACTTACTAAACTTTTAATTTAGGAATGTATTCTGTAAACATTTTCATACCAAAAAATTCTTGAGATATGTTACTACTGATTCACCACTTTACTTGCCTCAAACATTTTCCTAAATACCCTAACCGACCTCGGAAAGTTAAGTATGTTAATTTCACGTCGGGATCAAGAGTTGTCATTTTTTCCTGTAAACAAACCATTCATTCATTTATTTACGGGGCTGGTGAGGGTGTATAAAAGATATTCAGAGGCAAGTAAAGTAATGACATCTTTAGTCAAATGTCTCAGGAATTGTTTGGCATTAAAATTTTCACAGAATATATTCCTAAATTAGTTTAGTAAGTCCAAAACCGTGTGCAAATTTTTGTGCTTAATAAATATACAGTTTTTTGTATGGATGGAACTGTAGCTCCACAGTCTGTCAACCCGAGTTTCCCATGGAGCTACAGTTCTGCAGCTAAAAGAATGTTTGCCAGTCTGTATTGTTTCAGATTACAATAATCATTATATTCACTGGTAAAGGAAACTCGTTAAGGCCAGTTAAACAGAAAACTTTTTTTTGGTTAAATGCAATACTAGTACTTGTTGTGTTTAAATGCAACCATTTGCATTTGCAAAGTTTTTTTGGGTATAAGTGAAAAAGATTGGATTAATTAGCAAAGTACTTTGCATTTAGATGCAAAGATGATTGCATTTAAAAGCAAAGTACAGTGGGGCCTCAGATATCCGGACGCCAGATAACCGGACGCTTCAGTTTACGGACGATTTTATTTGGGAACAGATTTTTTATACGTTATTTTGTTTCATTTATCCGGAATTCCGCGTTCCGGATCCGGACGGTCAGTTTTTACCACAAAACACTGATTTACTACTAATATTGCTTCATTTAACCGGACGGTAAAATTTGATGATACCCCGTTCAATACAAAAGATTACACCTGTCAATTGAGTTTCACACCTTTTTTTACGTGCTAGACCCCAATGAGTAGCTTGTATAAACACTGCCTTCCTAAATCACTTTCAAATTTACCGACAGTGCTGGCCAGACAGGATTAGTCATACCTCACAGCACGTGGCTTGGATATCTTAACCTGTGCACCTGTCAAGTGCCATCGCTTTTTTAAACATCCCTGTATTTCGAATAAAAAATATGTTTATTAATCAAGAAAACTGGAAAGTTTTAAAAAGCTTTGTATTTTATCTACCTATTCAAATCGTATTTTTAAACGAATTGTCTCATGAATTCCTTGTTAGATTAAGTCAAAACCGGAAGTACAGGAAGAAAACAAAGTGAAAGCATCTCAACTTATCGGAAGTGCATTGGTGGATCTTGCAATTTTCCAACTAGTAAACGTTAATTTTATCAATAAAAGTGACTTTATTTTAAGAATAGAAATAATTAAAAAAATAATTATTATTGAGGAAATTGGCATTTCTAAAAATAGATAGTTGGAAACATTACGTACATGTAAATGCATGGGCACATATCACACTTGGACACAAATAATTTAGCTAGATTCGGTTATCATTATAGTCTGGTTAATATTTCATGACAAAATAATAATATAAAGCGGGGCTCTTTATTTTTAAAAATGTTCATATCAACGGACAACTCTATTATGTGTTGCTATTTAGTATAAATGGCAAAAAAACCCAGTATCAACACTGGGAGCCATTGTATACAAATACATTATCATTCATGACAACAATAGACACATGTCAGATATCCGGACGCTTCACCTATCCGGACGATTGGACTTAGGAACGAAAGCGTCCGGATAACTGAGGCTCCACTGTACATCCTTTGCGTTTAAATTCAAAGACAATTGTATTTAAATGCAATGATTATTGAGATTAAACACAATAATTTGCATTTATTAAACACAAAGAACATTTATAGTCTAGGATTTGCTGGCCTATATACCTAGCAATCACAAGCATTAATTTATCTGGTGTGTTCAATACGATCTAGATATCTGTGTTTAAGATCGTAAATGCTTGTTGGTATCATAACCAGCTAGACTTGTGGTTTTAGATGATGTGGATCTCCATGCTACTGTCCCCCAGAATAGCAGCCACAGGAAATGTTTACTGGTGGGCCCCTGTTTTCTTTTCAATGTATCCTGTGTTACTTGTAGCTCTCCTTCCTATAGTAAGTATCAAGCTCCTATCAAGTATCAGGTATATATCTTATAGGTGTATGTACATGTTTTCTGGGTCAAGTAACCTGTTGGTGATTGACCCATCAACACCTATATTCATTGTAGCTGCAGGTCTGTAGCTCTGCGGGAAAATTCAGATGACAAGCCGTAGAGCTACAGTGCCTCACTTACAGATAGCTTGCAATTAACTTGGGATAAAATCTTTGGCTAGTTAATATCGACTTACTGTGGAAATATTTGATATAAAATAACTGTTTAGACATTTTACTACTGAACTTTCTCTGTAATTGCCTCAGACTTTCTTTTAAACACCCTCACCAACCTCAGAAAGTGAAATATATGCATGTATTTTAAATTCATCATCATGTGCAGATCACTGATCACCATTTTCACCTTTAAACAAATGCATGTTCCCTTGTGCTGTAAATTGCAAGTTGTTTGCATGCAAGGAACTTGCACAACCTGTCACATTACTGTATACAGGGTTATTTTCGCCCCGTGTTATTTTCGCCCTTCTACACTGGCAAACGGCTTCTCCCAGTCTTGAATTCGCCCAGATATAGTGGTGTTAAAAGAGATATAATTTGAGACATTGGAATTCTCCCAGTCTTAAATTCGCACTCTGACAACGAGGGCGAAAGGGGCGAAAATAAAACGGGGTCGAATATTTCCCTGCATACAGTATTTTCCTGTCATCTATATTTTTGTCTATATATTGTAATGTTTGTAAACATTTTTGAACAGTTTTATTTAAATGATGAAGAAAATAGAATTGGTATGTGGGTAAATAAAAAAAATACCTTTATGAAATTCTGCCTTTCTACTCCAAAGCAAGTATGATAGAAGCTAAGCAGCTTGCATTTCTAATTTAAGCAAAGGCCCCATTGAAGAGTTGGATAAACGAGCGGATCAAAGATCTAATTTTAATTAGATTGTCAGTGCTTTTGATTAGTTTCTGGAGAAACACCAGTGAAATCAATTATTTGAAATATTTTCTCAAATATACAGAACAATGGCTTAATATTATATAAAAGTTAATTTCAATCTATTTTAAGAAAATAATATCAATCATAACCATCAATTACTCAAGGCAGAAAAAAATTGAGGTACAGCGTATTTTGATAATTTTGAAACCTACATGTACATTTGAATGGTGTTTATGTGATTTTTGGGTAATTTAGCCTTCAATCATTTAAAAATGTAAAACTTGTGTTTCTTTCATAGAACAGACCTGCAATTTGGTCACAACTATCCCTAGTGTTTAGACTTTATGCCCATTTCATTTCAAGGTCATATCAAAAGGTCAAAGGTTAAATATGATGACGTCATCCAGAAATTTTATCAATTTTTACCTCCGTCTAATATACTTAAACCTCAATTAATCTAAAACCAACGGTCAAATTTTCATTATTTTGATATATTTTAATTACTGGGTCATGACAATCATACTGTTAAATTTTATTCAAATTTGAATTATACAATTTCTTATAATAATTTCTCTTAATAAACTGATAAGTGCTGCATATTTCGTCTTAAAAGAGAATTCATGAGCACTAGATTTACATTATATTCCATCAGAAATTACCTTAAAGGGGCATGGTCACGATTTTGGTCAAAAATTATTTTTTCGATTCTAATGTTTACAATGCTTCAGTAAGGCATTTTTAATAGGCATCCAAAATTTGAGTGTCATTCGTTGAGTTATAAGCGAGTTACAGAGCTTACAATTCTTTGCTATGTAAACAAAGCTTTTGTTTACATTTTGAATGTTGAAGTTAAAATTCCAGTTTTGTACCTAAAATGAATGTGTTAAACGTTAGGAACTGTTTATTTATGCTTAAAATGAATATGAAGGTAGACAAATCAGCTTGAAAAAGATTTCTTACTGGTATTTTGAACCTATGTAAACAAAAACAGGGCACGAGCCTTGTAATTGTGAGCCCTGTATCTTGCTTATAACTCAACGACTGACTCTAGAATTTCATTTGATTATTAGAAATGCATTCCTAAAGCATTGTAAATAATGAATTTCAAAACAGAAAAATAGAATTTGACCAAAATCAGGACCATGCCCCATTAAGTTACCAGTAATAATTTATTTCTGTGTCTTTAAGTAATAAAGAGGTCTCCTGTATAAAAGGCAGCACAGACATTTGTAATATCTTGAAAAGTAAATTATTGGCATAGCAAATCATAACGATGACTATTCCATTTTACACTCCACTGAAAGGAGATTCAAATGGTAGGTTTGGGGTGATGTGAGCAAAAATTGTCATCGGAATTTTTAAAAATTTTACTTATAGATATTATAGATATAGATATTATTTATACATATGTAGATTTCATTCCAAAGAACAAAATATTAAATTTTCAGAAAAATTGAATGATAGGAAAAATTTAGCTTATCTGTTTTGTACTACCTTAAGTATGGCTATCAAAATAGAACACAAGTGTATTAAAAATAAATGCTCTATGTTAGGATAATCGTAGAGGTCTTTAAACAATTTTCATACACCCCTTCACAATACCTGTGGCACTGCTGTCTTGCAGGGCAATGTCATAGGTTTGGTAAAATATGACATAACAGTAATGGTTTTATTTGTGTCATTTAATTATCTTTACCTACTAAAACTTTGCCCTGCAAAGAGCAGTACCGCAGTTACCATGAAGGAGTCTATCATGGAAACCCAAGATCAGTCTTGTATACACTTACCGCTACTGATTGTGGGCCAACTAAGGTTCTCGGGCACAATTCATGCCCCAATTCTTTTGGCTCCTTCACACTTTCTAAAGAAAATTTTATTACCCAGTAACTGAGATGACTTAAGGAGCTGCACTTCACTGAAAAATGGAATACATGTTTTAATGAAAGTGAGAAAAGTTCATGGCCCCAGAGGTTTTGGAATTACACCAATCATCATTACAATTTAATCTATACCCGATATTTTCATATTCAACTATTTTGGTACTTCAACCTTTGTCAGTTGGACTCAGGTGTTCAGTCAAAATCTGGTTTATACCATCATTTACGTATACTTCTTAGATCAAATCGGTGTATAATTGGTTTTTTTTGTTCCTGTACTTTTGTTGTTCATTACACTCAGAAGAATTCAAATGCATAAGTTTATGTATTTCTTTCAGAGCTTCCAGTCCTACATGGTCCCAATGTTTTTTGCAAGATCTGTAGTACAAAGGTACATGTATAGTTGTTTAAAAGAAATGGCTTTATCATGAGAAACTATTGCATCTATCCACATACTCACACAACAGAAGTTTGATCATTTAATTTTTGGTCTCTGAGAAGAGTTATTCCCCTTTGATAATTTCCCTTTGATAATTTATCACTGTTAAAATGCAATTGATGGGTGAAAAGAGGAATTATACACGTACATAAGAAATTTTAATGTATAATACAATACAAGTTTTTTAGCTTTTAAGTGATTTGTTAAGACTTTTAGCTATTAACAGTGGCAATTCAGCAAAGTTGTAGTCCTTTGATTTTTTTCTTGACAACATATACTTCCCTGTACCGTTCTCGCATGTATTGTGCTTATTTTTAGGAAATATCTCTCCTTTACATTTTACTAATAGAAATGGAATACCTATGATCTGCTTGCTTGCGAGATTTTAATTCATGTCATACTTGTGTGGGTCATTCACCATCCTGTAATAATTTACACTGAAACTTCCGAATATCTGACCCATATATATATTTTCTTGATCCTTAAAAAATTACACTATGAATTGTGATTTTGAGCAACATAATTTCCTCTGTCAGTTTAGTCTGTATTATCATGTAATTTCTGAATTGCCACTAGCTGTGAATCCCTAATAAGATTGTATCATACACAGGCGATTGTTAAAGCTGAACACCTCTCGTAAATTGGCACCGTCACCGTCTTTTCATTTCATGCATCTATTTCTTATTTTATGTGCATATTCTGTTTGTAAATAATGTATTGACCTGTTTATTTCATGTTGGTATTCTCCTGGCTTAAAAAAGTGCGTAAAATTTGATAATTTCATCGCGACCGAGTAACATGGCGAGGCAAGATGTATGTCCACACAGGTGAGACCTCTACAGCGAAATACTTTTAACTGTTAAGAGGTGTGTTGCTTATACAGGGGTTGTAGATATAGCGGTGATAAAAGAGAAATATGGCGGACAGTGCCTATTTACGAGTGGTGTTCAGCTTTAAGGCCCTTAGGTGTCTTCCTTTACGATATTTACACACAATACACTATGGGATTAAGTCAAACCGGTATATGACCTTTTGACCCTAAACCCTTTTACTCCAGCGAGTTCAGCCAAAAATATTTGATAAAAACATCCATTTTATCATTTTATTGCTCTATTGCTTAGTAAAAAAAACTTGTGTCCAATCATGATTCAATACAATACTTTTATACATTTCCACAAGACTTAATAATTTTTAAAATACATGTGTATTGTATTTCAAGTCTCTTGACATATCACCAAATAATAATCTTCTTTTGTAATTGCAGACTCAGGATGAAATGAGAGTTAAGTTTGAATTTTGATGCTGATCCCACCAAGGCAATTGTGAAAAAAGTGGAGCAATTTCATCTACCAACCTCCACAAGGTTGTGCCCAAAATATTCCAATAGAAACTTCTCCTGATGTAATAATTCATGCAAAAGGGACAATGACGATTATATAATATTAGGGAAGTTTCATCAATGTCATAAAGACAGAATTGTGTCTATACATAACATCTAGTGTGTATGTCAAAATGTTCTGTCATATACAATATTACATGTAGGCTAGTGATGTTTCACAGGCTATCAGTAGCCTGTTACATTATGTTACATTTATGTTTAATGGTCATCAACATTATTCTAAATCCATTGAAGTTCAATGGTTCTTCTATTATGGCTTTGAACTTGAAATGTGAAATGAATACTATGTTTAATATCAAGTGCCTGTTTATGTCACACAGCACGGGAGACTATTGGATATATATATACCGGTACATGCATACTCTGTACTGGGTCTTGTCTGTAAAGTTGACTAGTTTTTGTTCTGAACAAACTGCTTTACACCCCACACCATTTACATAGGACTGTATGTTCATCTCCTTTTTTACTTCGAAAAAATACTGTAAAATAGGATTTAACATTTTGTACATTTATCCAGAAACTTTAAAAAATGCCATGCTATGGTATATGCCCGACAGGCAGAGTATGTACAAGACTCAGCGTAGTTTGATTTGTTATGATCCCACCATACATTGTGATTGATAGCAAATACATGTACACCAGGCATTGTTACTTTTGACAAGTTGTCCATTATTGAATGTGTATTCATGCAAGTACATGTACATGTACACGTGAATTTGTTAAATTTTATTAAAAAATCAGATAATGAAAAACTTGTCACTGCATAGCATTATTATGTTATTTGTTTTAATGTGTTCTATATGTACTGCATATATTAAATAAAATGAGAAAAAAAATCTCAAATACGGTACATGAACATTTTTAATAATTTATATCTTTTATACAAATGAAGGACATTGTTTAGCCTGCTATAAATATAATAAACCAAGGGTTTATTTTGTACAGCAAGATTTTGAAATCCCATCCAATGTTCTGACTTCAAGCTCAACACCAAATAATGCATTTTGAGCTTGTACATGTATTTGAAGTCAAATTTACATACTGTTTAAATCATGGTTTGTTGTCAGAGAGTCCACTTGAATAAGAACTCAAATTCCAGTACTCAATATGCAAAGTCAGATGTTTGGTAGCACAGTGCAAGTCCATACAGTACAATATTTGATCATCCCGTTCTCGACAACACTTGGATCAGATTAAGAATACAACATCATCTGCCAGCATCACTTGGTTGGCCTCCATCATTTTGTTGATGGCTTCAAATATTTCATCCTCGGAGTACTGGTCTCCAAAGTCTTTAGAAATTTGACCTTTGACTTTGTCAAGTGAAACTGATTGGGCATGCTCAGACTTGAAGAGATTAAACAGCGATGTTCTGAAGTTTTTCATCCTAAAATAAAAATTGTATATAAATATGAGTATCCTTGGGTGTGCAAAATCAACGTTTCTCTACTCGTGCAGCAGATATTCAAACGGTTTCAAGCAAGCTGAAGAGAATTTACTCATCTAAATGCTTTTGTGAGGAGTTGCTCAAGACACTTACTTCGTTTCATCAATAGCTACTCCCGTCTTGGGTGCAGGGGAATCTGTGTCCATTGACTCTTGGGTAGAAGCTTTTCCCTTCTTTTGTCTGGACTGTCTCTTTGGTTGTGACTCATCTAAGAGGGAAAATGATGTACTTAAATTTTGTGTGCAGCTGATAGAATTAAAAATCATCCTCCTGACTACTAGGTTCTAAGTTTCTTCAAATTTATGTAAAAATCATAAATTCTACTGGTATTTTATCAAATATCATAGAAAATACAGATTTTCTGTATAATTAAAATGCTTTCCTGCCATGTAGCTACGGTATTTTTAAATAAATCAGATGTTTACCCAGCACTGCCTCATTGTTTTGATCTGAACAGTACCCCTCACCTTCACTGGCCGTAGCCTCGCTCTCATCAAAGTCATATGGATCATAGCCATCCTCTCCTTCCTTCCTCGGCACACGCTTTTCTGTAGCAGCTCTCTTTCTGAAAAACACATTTTTTTAACATAAAAGCTCAAGCTAACCACTTAAAATAATAACCCTGATGACAAACCTGGTGCAATCTTTCAATTTACAACTACTCATATGATTCTGAGTTAAGAGGAATGTCCGAGTTACCGGTAAGAGGAATGAGTTAAGTGGAATGTCCGAGTTAAGAGGAATGTCCGAGTTAAGAGGAGTGTCTTAGTTCTTTGCGAAATGTCTGAGTAAGAGGAATGTCCAAGTTATTTAAGAAATGTTTGAGATAAGAGGAATGTCTTACTGTTTCTTCCTTTTGGGAACCTCTCCATCAGGCTCATCGTGGACCTCATCTTGACTGCTCTCTCCTTCTGTGTCTCCCTCTGAATTATGTCGTCGCTTCTTCTTCTTCTCCAAGACCTACAGAAGCCAGAGAGCACTTTCATATCGATTCAAATTAAATATAATCTAATGAGGAAGTTCTTCACAGGTGGAGCCATAAACTAAAAATCAGAGGCCTGAAGGGCCACAATGGCGTCGAGTTGACATTAATATGAAGAGTAAAAACTTGAATAATTTTTTTAAAATTTCAAAATAAACCCCTGACTTAACAAAAATGCATATTTTTTTTTTTATTTGTGTTGTTTATGGTTCTCCTTCATTGATCACACATACATTTAGGTACTATAGATAAAAAAAATCCTTAAAAACAAAGTATGATTCTGTATGTACTTAAAGCTGCTTGGTCCGATTTAATCTCAAATTTTGTAAACAATGATTAAGCTAAGTATGTGTACAATAAAACATATTGCAATAGTTTTTCCCGTCAAGTAAGCCATGTTTCAATGAAAAAAAAATGATGTAAAAATTTTGTTTTAAAAACAAACGACAAAAATGGGTACCGCGTTATTTCGCCTCATATTAAAATTTGCCCCTGACGTCGAGGCGGCTCTGATTGAATTACGATTTTGATATCACTATAAATAAAGGTCATAATGTTTGGCAAATGAAAAATAAATTTATGTACACTTTGTTCACTAATATTTCTGAAGTTTGGTTTGTTTACAATCGATGCATAACATGCGGGTTGAATTAACCTAAGGCCAAATAAAAAAATCAAAGGCCGGAACGGCCACAAAAGGCGTCGAGCTGACATTTTCTTTTATATAGATATGGTCAATAATTTGAATTTCTGTACTAATTAATAGTCGTATATCAAATAATATTAGAATAAAAAAGAAAATTAATTATGTTTTGTGCTGCTTTAAAAACAAAAATCAGTATATTTCCTTATAAAATAGGTAGTGATGTGTTTATAATACAATAACTCATCATAGTAACAAAAATCGAAGAAATTTCAAAGTTCAAAAATAAATAATTTTCTTTCTGCTTTAAACAGTCTTTGAACAATGTTCACAGGTTCATAATTTGAATACAATAACAGTGTCTCCCTAATTATAATAATAAAACATACTTTTATTTATTTCAATTCCCGTTTGAAACATATTGTATGGTTGTTTACAAACAAATCCACACCACGTGCTATCTAAAAAGCTGCATTATCGTGTTTATTTATCTCGCTTACATTTATTTTGGAGACCGTGCCCGATAACAAATAAATTTACATATCAAATTTTTTTTCATCGGGCACGGTCTCCAATTAAAATGTAAGCGATAAGCTAAACTAAAATTTAGTGAATTTATACACCTTATTGTATTCATCCGCCATTTCTTGATTAAGCAAATTTATACTTATGCAATGAGTTGTCAATAACCAGAGAGGCAAAGTTGGGTTTTTTGTACATAATTTAGTTGAATAAATGGAATAAAAATCTTGTAATACTTTTAATACTTTAAGGAACTTATTTCTTATGCGCCTTAAAAAGGCGGTGCAGAATGTGAAAAATTTGGACGATTGCCAATCCAGACGATCGCTAGAAGGCTGCCGAGCATTAGCTCGACGCCTTAATAACTGTGGTTCCGGTCACCCGACCGTCCCTATTTTATACCCCCGACCCTAAACATTTTTTTCGCCAATTTTCAAAATTTTCCGGAATTTTTCCCGCTTTCCGTCATCGACTCTAATATTAGATTTAGTTTCAGCAATGGCGGCCTCCAATTAGTGTGGAAATTTTAATTCCTATCAGTTGATTGAAAAGAAGATAAATCAAGAACTGTTTGTACCTTGTCTACCTCACAATAAATAAATTAGGACCAATTTAGGGGGGACATACTCGCTTTTTGATCGGCAATTTCGCCGGAATTTTCCTCGAAACAGATGTTAAAGTCGCCCTGTATTCTGAGTTCACAATCGAGTAAATTAAACCCCAAGGCAATAAAATGATGATTATCAATTTCAAAAGGCGTTTTCACAGCCTCAGTTAACCCCTGTTGTGATTAACAACTTGTGACTGTCTTATCTATAGGGGTTACAAATACGGGTAATGCAATCACACACTGTGCATTGAAAATTACAACCGATATTTATTTCTTCTAGTGTTCATATTATAATTAGTTTATAGCTTGTGATTAGTTTATAACACTGCCAAATTAATGCTGAAATAATCATAAAACAATGTATTAACAGTTATTTTCAAGTTACTCTGCATAACGGTTGTAATTGGGTCAAAGGGTTGGACTAATACCTCCAAAGTACACCAAAGTACAAAGACTGATTTTATTTGTCATTAAGCTAACACAATTGCAAAACATTTCATATATAAAATGTATGAATACATCAAATAAATTAAATTCAACAAATTGGATAATTAAAAAAAAAATTAGATTGTTGTTTTAGTTTTTTTTTGACTTGTTTTTAATCCAATCTAAATTATTGAAGACTTAATCTTTGTATATCATTATTAGCATTATGCTATTGTCAAGAAATGGAAGTCTCCCTGATTTCTCAAGCTTCTCCCTATTTTTTGTTAGAAGTGAATCTCCCTTAAATTTTGCTCCAAGTTGGTCCCTAAATTGAATTTATATGGAATCTGCAAGGTAAAGATCTTTTTTTTTTTTTTAATTTAGAATGAGAAATATTGAGATTGACCTTTGTTTAATTGAGCCGAATAAAAAAAATAACAAACCATAGCATTCTGAATCAAATTCGAACCAAATCAAATAAACTCTGAATCGTCCCAGCCCTAATGAATACCGAAAATTGTTTTTAAACAAATTATTTTTAATAATTTTTTATTTAAAAATATTCGTGTCATAGTTAAAAGCTAGATGCTCCCTACCAATCTTCATTTAATTAGTATATTTATATCACTATAATGAAAATGCCATCTGCAATGCAGTGCTAGTTACATGAAGTACTAAGAAAATCATTTTATACATTTCAAAAAAATAAAAAAATAAAAAAAAATCCCTACCTACCTACCCTAATTTTTTTTTAGATGTTACCGGAACCACAGTTATTTTTTTATTTGGCCTAATCATTCGGGGTACGAAACTAAACGGTTCCCTTTTCAAAACATTCCAATGATGCAGTTCGGTTTGTTTTTTGTCAGAAATTATTTTATTTACTTTGAATATTTCTAACTTTGAAAGGAGGCCGATTCTGCTGGTGTAAATAAGCAAAAGTCTGTAACTTTCAAAAGATAATTGGTTTGTATGGAAAATTTTTCGATACTGTAATAGTGAAAAAATCGGACCATACAGCTTTAACTTGAGATCAACTTTTCTTATTATTTTGCTGGAGATTAATGTTTATAAAAATTGAGTCGGACGGTCAATTTTAACAAAACAGATATTTTATATGGATTTTATGCAGTCAACTTAATACGGAAAACTCAAAATTAAGTATGATTTTTTTTTTCAGAAATCATTCTAATTTGGTTTGCTTCATTTAGAAAATTGGTATCAATTATACTTACTTTTTAAAAACAAATATAAAGACAAATACATTAGTTGACTACATTCAAATAAATAAAAATTATGTGTTTTATCACATATTTAATTAAATTACAATTCATTACAATTTGACTTATCTAATTCTTAAAAAAATTTGAATGTTAGTTAAAAATCTCTTAGAA
>WFKH01011801.1:3734119-3745705 GCA_016163765.1 Magallana hongkongensis
TTAATAATAATAGACCCATAGAGCTATGCTATTCATTTCAAAATTGATTATTTTTTATGTTCAATAGCACACATACTGTACCTGGGCTGGAGGTGGAGGAAGTTGGTGCCTTTGTAGTAGTCGTGGAGATTACTGTAAGAAAAGTATAATATCTAATATTTCAATACTCTTACCTTAAGATGAGTTATTATTGAAGTGCAATATAATTCTTAACATTCTTTAATAACAAATGTTACAAAATACTTTGATGTGTGCTTTCAACAAGGACAACTAAGAGAAAATGATTGGTTCATTACCTTGATGGCAAGAACATGGATCTCCGTGATCTCGTAAAGACGCTGCAAAGAAAAGAGACACTTACTTATATGCTAGATAAATCAAAGTATATATTTAAAGGTACATGATACATAATGGGAGTCTAAAATTCGTATGAGAAAAATTTTGAATATGAGGAATGGAAAAAAATGAAAGTTTCCTATACAATGTAATAGAGAATTTCCCAGATAGCATTCATACATTGGGCCAACGTTGGGTAATGGTTGGTCCGTTGGCGTTGGTAAGCAACGTTGGCCCAATGTTAGACCAATGTTGGATAATGGTTGGCCCGTTGGTGTTGGATACACAACATTGGCCCAATGTTGGGCCAATGTCCACCTGACACATTCCCATTCGATTGCCGAAGTTAGTTGGTAACACAACATTGGGCCAACGTTAAGCCAATGTTGTAAAATTTTACCATATTTTCGTCGAGACCATGACATTGGGCCAACATTGATCCAACGTGTGTCAATTACTGTTTTTTAAATAATTATTTAAAAGATTTTTGTCGATTACATATATTGCAGGTTATTCATTTATATAGACAGAACATTCAAACATTTGATATGTATAATAGAATTTCCAAAAATTGGGATGTTTAATTAATTTTAAACCTAATTTTATTATTAACGGCAATATCATCAAAGAAAACATGTGAAAATATACAGTTTTTTATATCATCAACGAAAAGATGTGAAAATAAACAAGTTAAATTTAAAATTGTATGTAAAACGCCGAAAACAAAACAAATAGATTCTGCAAAAGAATATTCCGTTGCATAATTGTTCTAAAGTGTAGAATTTTATGAAGCCGATCATGAGATAAGAGCACATTCACTGACCTAGCAATTAGGACAAAGTTTTCACAGCGTGAGACTGGCCAGTTTCCATGGTTATTGTGATATCTGATCTGCTGGGATGGCCAAATCTGCTCACACTTAGCAGGTTTAGCAAACAAAGAGACTCGTGATATTTGCTGTTTTCATTTTAAGAGAGGATGTTACAGTCACAGCCCAGCAAATAAAACAGAAATGTAAGTATTTATCTCAAGTTATTGTATATTTTAATTGATTTTGTGTATTTTAATCCCAGGTCTCTCTTCTATATTAAATGCTTGTACTTTTATTTACAGGGAATGTTCGGGCCTACAACTTTCTACTGACTCTGAGGAGTGCTGTTCATGGTTAGCGTGTTGTACAATTGACTGTGAAGAAAAAGGAACAAAAAAGGAACAATAAATTTCAAACAATTAAAAATCGATATAAACGAAGTGGAATGGACACAGACATTAAATATTTGGAACTAAGTTTTAAAGTGTGGATATAGATTAACCCTGTTAAAACACATTGTCGGCCGTTATTTTATTCTAAGGATGTTTATCATGGTTTGTGTATTCTAAATTCAAAATAAATTCATATTTTGTTATATATCTTGTTGCAGTTGTATTGTTTATTGACCAAACGTTACGCCAACGTCAAACTAATGTTGGGTCAACGTTGTACCAACATAAGGCCAACGTTGACCCAACATTGGACCAACGTTGGTCATATGTATCATATGATGGCCCATTGTTGGCCCAATATCATCAGATCACATATGCGACATTGTGCCAACGTTGGCCCAACATGTGGGGCCAACATTGGGCCGATGAGCAAAATTGCATTGGACCAACGTCATTTGCCAACGTTGGTCCAATGTAACTGGTGACGTTGGCCCGACATTGGCCCAACGTAAGCTTGCTATCTGGGTTATTAGGTTCCATTTCTATATAAGCAACATTTACTGTTATAATTTTATCAACTATTAAATAACTTATTATTGTAGCTATACTTTTCATAAAAATGCATGTAAAGTATGTGATTCCCTTATTGAAGATCGTTTCCTTACCTATGAGATTAGATCTCTAAATATTTGATATATGTTAAATTTGGAACCCGAGGTTCGATTTTTACTAAAAACAAGCCGTCATTTTGACATAATTGAGCACCATGTAGCCAAAATTACTTTGAGTTAACAATGGTCCGCGGGTACTAGAGAAGAAGTAAAAATTGTCAGGCGGACAGACGGACGCGGACAATTGTGATCAGGAGCGCTTGCTCGAGCTTTCAGATCAATGTAGCTAAATAAGCCTTGCATGATAAGTAAGCTGTATAATGGATACTCAAATACAAATTGAACGAATCATTTTATATGTTGCCTTTAAGTGTAACCATTGGATTATATGCATGACACCATCAGTTGATATTTGATGCTTTTTTAAATTACCACAAACTATTTTCAAATATTCTTACATGTACATGTACCATTTTCTATTTTGATATATCGCAAAACTAATTAAAATAATCAATAATAAATCAAAAAGAGAAAAATTACTCAAAAATGAACCAATTATGCTTTTTGCAGTTTGAAGGTATTAATTTTTATAATAGTTGTTAAAGCTGCTTGGTCCAATTTTATATCAATTTTTATGTATGCTTTTAAACGATGGTTATGCTAAGTATGTGTATAATAATAGGCATTGCAGTAGTTTTCCCAGTCAATTATGCCATATTTCAATGAAAAAAAAATGATGTACAAAATTTATTTACAAAAGAAACGACATAAAAGGGTATCGCGTTATTTCGCCTCATATTAAAATTCACCCCTGACGTCGAGGCGGGTATGATTGTAATATTGTATTACGAATTTGACATCGCTATTAATACAGGTCATAATGTTTTGGCAAATCAAAATCAAACATATGTAAATTTTGATTACTAATATTTCTGAAGTTTGCTTTGTTTACATTCTATGCATAACATGCGGATTGAATAAACCAATCATTCGGGGGACGAAATTAAACGGTTCCCTTTTCTAAACATTCCCAAAATGCATTTTGGTTTGTTTGCTGTGTTGCCCATAAAGAAAATATTTTATTTACTTTGAATAATTTTAAGTTTGAAAGAAGAGCGATTCTTCTGGTGTAAATAGGCGAAAGTCTATAACTTTCTAAGATGATTAGTTTGTTTGGAAAATTATTTGATACTGAAATAGCCAAAAGATTGGACCATGCAGCTTTAATGTTTACTGAAGTGAAAGTATAACTGGTGTTTAAAAATCCTACCTAATAAATGATTCACTAGATTATCAACGCATCGATCATTTCTGTGGTCCAACAGGGTTTTCAGATCCTTCCAAACTTAAAAGGAAAAACAAACGTGAACAGAATAAGAGAAAGTAAGATGTAATCTAATGGTGGCCAAACACTGCAAAACAGAAGAAACTCAGCCAGAGATGATTTTAATGCAAGGGAATGTAAAGGTTAAGGAGGAAGAGAACTTAGAAAAGAAATAAAGTTTTTGCTATCGTGGATAAACTTCGCGGTCTCGAAATATTCTTTTAAATATAATAAAGGTTTCGACTTTTATAGCATTTCAAAAGATTATTTCTTATCCTTTGAGATTATCCTACAACATCCAACTTGAAAATGCTTACTTTATTTCTAATATCTAAGCAAATCTATAGCATATTAAAACGACCATTGTAATCATCGTCTGTGCATTTGTTTAGTAACCTAGTGACACACTAACCAACTAGCCTGGCAACTGACCCGCAGATCTGGTATTCAAATGCGTAACATAGTTTGGTTGAAATTCATTGCAAGGAATTTTAATTCGTTTTGAGCATAAATAAACAGTTCCTAGCGTTTGTCACATTTGCTTTAGGTCTAAACCTGGAGTTTTCTTTTAAAAATTCAAAATGTTAACAAAAACAATTAAGACCTGAGCTTTGTTTACATAACAAAGAATTGTGAGCTCTGTATCTCGCTTATAACTGGGGAACTAACATTCAAATTTTTGTTGACTATTAAAAATTCCTTACTGAAGCATTGTAAGCACTAAAAACGAAAAATGAATTTGACCAAAGTCGTGACCATGCTCCTTTAAAGCTTAAATCAAAAGACAGTTATAAAAGTATTATTAGATATATTACGAGCATCTTCAAATTGTCTTAACTTATTAAAAAGATGAAGCTTTCTTGTAATAAATAAACAATGACTATTTAAAACCAAAAGAGAATTCAATCAGATATTTTTTTTCATTTAATTAACATATGTATGAATATCTAAAAAAATATTACCCGACATCTGGCTGTGACAGTTCTGAGTCGTATGATGATGACGCATATTTTGCAGTTGGTAAAATATTCCTAAATTCATAAGTAAGAATATAAAATATTTCTTCCATGAATTGAAATATCAGGGGAAAACCAATGGAAAAATTGGTTATAGTTACCACTAAACACATGGTCTTTTAGGCAATTATTAACTGAAAAGAAAGACGTATAGTTAAGATGAATTTTTTGGTAAACATGATAAAAACTAATCAAATATTAATGATTCTACCAAAATTAACTCTATATATATATATATATCAAAAACAAAAGAAGGCGGATTAAAACTTAACCGGTTTCATTAATATCTTCTGGCCTTCTGTTGTTTTTGATCATTTACTACTGGTGTGGATTATCATTACACATCTGTAACTTACATCAATAGATTTATATCCATATGAAATAATTATGAATCATTTTTTATTTCTGAGGAAACTTGATCAATATTTGCATAAAAATGAGAATAAAAAATGTAATGAGTCATATTCTAGTTCTGAAGACAACTTGTACTTGTCAATATTTCTTTTTTCACACATATTCACATCCTTCTTACAAAACTCGAGTCTCGTTAACTAAGTGATAAATACTGTTGCGCCATGCTACGTTAGAATTTGAAAGGTTCTTATGTAATGAAACAAAATAAAAAAACGACGAGAAATCTTTGATTTAACAACTTAGATGAGCGAAATATTACCGTTGTCATGATCCAGCGAGTGGAACTGGAGATCAAATTTTTTCGTGCAAGCACATTTGCTGTCTGTTCCTTGTGGATAAATGTCTGTTAAAAGGCAACCTCAGTTTTAGAATGTGCAAGCAATATGACTAATGAAATCTGACAATTAACATTAACTAATTATTGCAGACTGTATCCTGTTACTTTGTCGATGTATGTTCGCTTTTGTGTGTCGCAAACAAAGATCATAGATTGCGGGAAACCTTTTGCATGTTGAAATATAAAACAAATCGATTTAATCAACGTCCTTTATTTATAAATATGATTATGAATCATTTAATTTAAATCATGTTATACCTTTAAACATTTTTAATTCAAATTTACTGTGAGAACTATTTTGCACACGCGGCTATGTTAAGGCTGTCCGAAGCAAAATTTATACCGAAAAATGATACTATTTTAATTATCGAAAAAATACTTTAACCGAGCGAATTTCTTTAAACTTTTATAACATAAATTAACAGTAATATCAATATATTTGATGCATTTTTGTGACGTCATACATTTTTCTTAAGCACGTGACAGGCGTATCCCTACACGGTAAATAATCTATATAAATCGCATCGGCGCAAGTGAATAATGACATTAAATCAAAAATATTTTTATGAAAAATCCTTCGATGAGTAATGTATTTTGCAGTTTTTGCTGGGGGTTCATATAAATATTTCGTTTATTTGAAAAATTGTCAGAACATTTCGCACTGCTATCGAAATTAGGCACATTTTTACCTTTTAAGCTCGATTTACACAAAATCGGGTCAATTTGTAGGTTTCCCCCAGCAAGATTCACATTGGTACTTATTTTCTCTCCCATTTTCACGTAATATATACCAAGATTGTATTGATCTTTCACTTGCGCCAAGCTGTTTTTTACATGCATATACATATCATCATTCATTAGTTTACACGTAGCAGGGGGAGTCTCAAAACCATTAGTTTATAAATAGTTATTTACCTAATACAAAGCTTTAAAACTGTTATTTTTTTGATACTCCATATTGGCGATGTTGAGTTTAGTATCACTAGTATTTACAACAACGTCTATGTAAAGGAATGAAGCGGTTTTATAATGCACAATAAAATTCACTTGTTACGTTACAATACATTCCCTAAGAACGATCGAAAGGAATGCAGATCGTGACGTCAAAGTTAACTATGACGTCATATCTTATGAAGTTCAGACAAGTGACATTCTACACATCGCTGTGAAATCAATCGGGCAACCTTAACATACCCGCGCAGGTAAAAATATAAAATCTGATCACATGAAAGCTTATTTGAGAGCTGTTTAAAAGTTCTGAATAAACAATTTCTGCACGCTTCCAATTCATCTTTGTTAATATATAAATCATCAGCAATATAATCTCTACGGTCATTTGTTTAGCGTGATCATATGAAAGACTAAAGTCAATTTTTCAGGCGTTGACAGAGATGTAAGCGTACGACCTCTGATGACAAAATGGGTGCCTGACCGTTGACTAAATCTCAATTTTCTGAACATTACGTCAATAGTCATCAATCAATCGACGAAGGCTGACATAACTTGGCCCAACGGACACAAATATGTTCGCTTACCAAAATAGAAAACGCCAAAATCGAGCCAGAGAACGACCGACAGTCGTCTTAAAATTCCAAATTAAGCCCCTACATGTGCAACCATCAGCCGCTAGTCGGTTTTAAAAATATGACTGAGACGTAAGTTGTGCTAACACAAGCTCATCTACATTTTCTTGACAAAGTATGTCATCAAATACTGCACTTGCCAAAGACACATACGCCGAAAAAAGAAAATAAACGCAAGTGCGCGCCTTCAATTCAAAGTTTTGCAATTTTTCAATCACGTTTACTACAATTACGAATTAATAGTCTTTGGCTTGATTGAAAAATTTCATCATTGAAGTCTTCATTTCAAAAATTTCATTTTAATCAGAAAAAAAAGAAAATTATATAACAGGATTTTAATTTGCCTCAAGGTTACAGCTTCGATATAACTTTCAAATTATTCGTCAATTGAAAGGATTGGTTTGAGAAAATGCATGTGTTACTTATCGTTGCGAAATAGTGACCCCTTTTGTCAAATGACCTTGAAAATAAATGCAGATGGCACAAATGGCACTGTTGTTCCGATCTGAATATGAACCCAGTTTATCATTAATTTGACGTCACAGTTTTCGGATCGTTCTCTAGTAACAGGTTAATTTTGAATTGTTAATTAACAATATAGATTACCTGCCATGTGATAAATGACGTCAGCTTGTGACATTCCACTTGGTAAATTGTTATGAAGAAACGACCACACTTAAACGAAAGAAATTCAAAGTCACCACAGCAATTACAGAAACCAACTCAAAACAAAATAAAACACTGAAAAATATAATAACACAGTCTTATAAATTTAACGAAACTACGGAGGTTTTGTCTTATTATTGATGTGTCAAATTATTTAAAAAAAAAATGAATTCAATCCTGGCCTACCTGTGTGCTCACTAAGACACACACCCGCCTCGTATGCATGGTAAACTGAAAATAAAACATTCTAACTAATTAAAGAATTAGTTAATCGACAAAGTATTATAGATAATGAAATCTGAGAGAGAGAGAGAGAGAGAGAGAGAGAGAGAGAGAGAGAGAGAGAGAGATAATGAAGACAGATTTACGCTCTGTCGAAGTGTGGTGTCCGTGGATTTGGAAAGTTGCAGGACTAGGACTGACTGTACCTAGATGGGACATAAAAGAAACATGAAGTCCATGTTTTAGGTGGATAAAATGTTGTTAAGAATCGTCTTTACACCTCATACCATTTTCGGCATAATTTGTGTTGTTAGAGTGAAATTTATTTAAGAAATAATTATAGGAAAAGAATATTTTTTGAAAGTCAGTAAAGTTCAGTTGTTGTCATGAAGATTTACGCGAAGGTTACCATGACTTACTTTGAGAAACGGAGGACTGGGATTGACACATATTATGGCACGGTGGTTCCCCATAGTGTTGGAACGAAACTAAGAAAAAAACCCATCAGAAGTCACTGATACATCAGTATTTACCACAAGATTTATTTCGCCTAATCTTGTTTTTTAATTTTTGAAACTCACGACGATATAAATATTAATTTATTTATGGAGGCATAAACCTACCATACATGTGACGTATGAAATCGTAGAAGCAGGTACCGCTAGAGTGCAAGAGTTCTTGTAGAGTGTGCCATACTGTAATACAATCCTTTAAGCGAGCGATCAAGAAAGACAATATAATTGTCTGCAAATACGTCATGAAAGTTTATAAAACTAAATAGTTTTATCAAATGAAAAATTTAGAAGTGTGTAAGAAAAACCAGTGGGAATTTCTCAGCTAGCTGACTTTAAAACAATGTAAGTTACAGCTAGTAATGAAATATTTAGTGTTGAATCATTTATCTGACTTTTGTGAACATTTTAAGATGTTTGCTTCTTACAGATATGTGTGTTTTAAAGTAACATTTGAAATATGCACATTTTAAACTCAAGACAATGAAGTAAAATATTTTCTGCGTGTCTTTTTTATATGTGTTTATGAAGATAATGTATTTGTTACGAGTCGTGTTTTTGTATTTGAGAATTTCTCTGACACAGTTCACTTTGCAAGAAGAGATGTTATTATGTTATTATAGAAGTATTATATGACAATGATGACTTTATAAGAAGGCCTATTTCTTACTTTAGATAATCCCATGAGGAAAGATCGAGACTCTGAATGGAAAATTATTTTACACTTTAAGTGTGTTATGGAACGATAGAATTTATAGAAGGTCCATCTTCTAACTTGAATGTTTTTCTAACTGCATGATACAGACGTTGTTTAAGTACATGCATACATGCATTCATTACTTTTAGTATATATTCCTGTCGTATTGGACTTTGTAAAGATATGTATTTCTTACTTTGAGCGTTGGCCTGACAGTGGACATTGTGAGGAGATGAATAACCCGTATCATGTGGCTGGTGAGTTAGAAAAAGGTTCACTGCATCTATACCATTTAGAATTAGAAACGTTACATAGAATCGCGTAAAAATCGTAAAAAACATTTTAAAAAATATCTGATATCCTATTTAAATCAATCGCTACAATAATGTGCATAAATTCAAACAATATTTTAATCTCACAAAGTATTTTTCTTGAGCAATACAAGGATATACTGCTTCACTCACGCCTGTAGACACTGTTCCCAATGCATTCGTGGTAGTGTCCTGTATCTGTTGGTCAAACAATCCGGTATAGTTAACAAAGTAAAGATGCAGCAGTGGTGGGTGCATTTCAAAGTCGAACAATCATTATATACAAACATGTAATACAACCAGTAATTAGACAACGCAATCTTCATAAACAACAAACGTTCACAAACACTTATTGATCGTTATAAAACTTTTGATATTTATAATACATTCATGTAGATTAAAAAAAAAGGCGCTCAACGTATTTTTAATAGTAACAATAAACACTTTAAACTGCTAAACAATGCTTACGATCAATCCGAACGTAGTCGAAATGAAAGCCATGGGATGCGATACATGTGCATTTTTCCAAATGAAGATCTGGGTAAAATGGAAAAAATGTAAATGGTTGGAACATCATGTTGAACGGATGAACTTGTTTTATACTCTCCATATTACTATGATGTAAAATAAAATATTAAATTACAGTGTGTTAAAATTGCACCACACAACAAAATTACTGTAATGAGAAACGAAAAATATGAATATTTTTGTATCATTGTTATAATATAGCAATTACATTATTACACGCACTGTATAATTTCGCTCTGGTTTTTTTTGTTTGTTTTTTTTTTGGCCGTAATTATCCTTTATTATAAATTTTAAGTTCAAGTTCATTTATTTCACTCAAAACATAAATTATGTTAAATGAGGTACAGAGAAAATAATTACAAAAGGATATAACATGTAGTATCGCAGGGGTAAAGTAAAGTAGTACATGTATAGTAAAGCAGGATTAAAGAAAATACATTCCTAAGTGTTTACTTATAGGAGAACCGACTAGCTCAAAAATTTTGCTTATTAGTTTACATATTTATTGAAGAGTTACGGGATTTGATGTCGACATAAGTAATCTAAGTTTTAAAGTACTGGGGTTTCTAAGATAGTATTTATTAAATAGTTTTTTTCTTATTGATAGTAGAGCGCTGCATTCTAAAACATAATGATATTCATTATGTTTAATTATGTTTGCCCCAAAACCATCTAATTGGCTTCACATATGTAACATTTACGATCTTCTATTGATGTATTATTCCATCTGCCGGTTTCTATTGGGAGGTGATGGTTTGTAGTTCTATATTTAACAAATAAATTTCGTAATTTTCGTGACAATAACATTAAATAGTCTTCACAACAAAAATGTGTTTTGAATATACGATATATAACACCTTTTGAAGAAATAGATAATTCAGAGTTCCATTTTTGAATAAACTGGTCTTTAAAATTTTGATTAATAATACTCTCAAGCCATGTAACATCGATAGCGTTTTGCTGGTGCCATATATAGGATAGACCACATTTGTTGAGAATATTTTTTATACAGGATAACCAATTATTTATTATTCATTTCACGTCTTGTGTAACAATTAAAAAGATACATATACATAAATTTACATATCTATTTTTCAGGACATAAAATCATCTTTGCCCCAAAGCCAACCATTCTTGTATAAATGGTAATATATAATGGAAATCGACCTGTTTCTCCATATACCATAAAGTTCGGGGTACTACTGTTTAAATTAAGAATGTGTTTAATAAATCTAAGGTGTACACGCTCATTACATGTAAGATCAATATTTTCGTAACCCCCAAATTTCACACGAGTATAATAAAACTGGTAGGACAACTTTATCAAATAAATCCAACTGAATATCAAAAGACAAGTCAATTAATCTATTTTTTCTAATTATACTATAAATAGCCTTTTAAGCTTGTGTACATAGATGTTTCTTGGCTTTACAAAAAGAGCCAGAACGTGAAAAAATTACTCCTAGATAGTTATACTCCTTTACCACTTCTAATGTATCACCATTATACATAAAAGTACATTTAGTTTATTGTAGTAGATAAAAAACGAAAATAATAAATCTAATCAAAGCAAGAACCCAACGTTCAGAAACAACTATGCAAGAGATAAATTGCAATGCTTAAACATTCTCACCATGCATCGATTTTTTTTAACCACATGGTCATTGCTTCTGTAATGCATAAACTCTATTAATCTTTTAAATTAAAAACAATTTATTGCATAGAAATAACTCGTTTAAAATGGCAAAAGAATCGATTTATAATTCTAAACCGAAAAGGTAATCAAAATCCTAACTAGATATTATTAACAATATTGAAGTATATAT
>WFKH01011801.1:3761150-3777236 GCA_016163765.1 Magallana hongkongensis
ATAAACAATAAGATATATAAGTTTTCTGATGTCCATAGTCTTCGTCAGGGGCATGTAGAATAGGAGTGGGTAGATATGGCATGGCGTGAGACAGTGGCGGACAGGTATAACCACGGCGATGGACTGCCAGAAACTGGATAGGGACCTTATTAAATTAAACGATAAACATATTTTGAGTTACATGATTAATATACCTTGCATAAACATAGGCTAAGTCACACGGACTTAAATATATAACATTATGGCAACAGCAGCACGCCATACAATAGCACGAAACCACAGCGAATACGATCACTGCATAACGTTAAGAGTATCACACTACTTAACACAGAAAAACCACGTCAAAACGATATACAAATACTCCGTACTACACGGACAATATACAAGTACACCGAACTACACGGCAAAATACAAGTATATCATGCATTTATATCCCAATATAAAGCACACACACTCGACACGTGACCACACAGGAACACGCGCGAGCAAGCACCTATGTTTAACAGTTCTACCTCGTAAAACCAGTATATCAAAAGTAACAAAAAATACTTAATATAAACTCCACAGTAATGTAAAAAGAACATTAAAGTTCCTACATATAAAAACCACTAAAACTATATTACAAAGCGGTACATGATTTGAACATCTGATAATAATTTAAATTGCTAAATGAGATTTTTTACAAAACGTTATAGCAAAAATATAGTTTTTGTAATTCGAGCCTTTATTACTGTCTAAGGATACACAGTCCTATTCAGGATAACGATGTATATGAAATAAAATAATGTATTATGGGTTATTTTTTTAACCTTTAAATCTAATTTGCTTTTTACTAAAATGTGAAATAATTTGGTCCTATTAATTTTGTATACAGTTCATTGATTGCAGTGTCCTTATTCCCTATGCTTTGAACATTTTGAATATGGCAAGAGAAAATTCAAATTATTTCCATTTTATAAACTCTCTAATGACAATAAAATACTGCGCCTATAATGTTAACCAAGGAAAACCCTTTTATGAAATTATTCATACCAAAGCTTAATCGCATTAGGTGAAAATTAATTTAGAATGTAATTGTATAATTTGTATTATCTGCTATTAATATTTTAGCGCATGATTTTGCTCTGTGACTTTATCTTGCCGCTACTTTTATAACTTTTCAATAAAATAATTAAAGAACTTATTGAGTTTTAAAATAATTTGGGTAGAAAAACTTCAAAATGAAAACACAATTCCATCATATTCAATGCAAACGTTTTCGCTATTACTGACTCTTTAGGCAGTACTGTACATCCCTCTCTCTCTCTCTCTCTCTCTCTCTCTCTCTCTCTCTCTCTCTCTCCATTCCTGTGTGCTCCCTTAGACAATCACCTTTTATATCGGGTTCACAGCCTGATAAATAAAACCCTAATACTGTAGTAATTAAGAGGAAACATAGATATTTTTAAAGGACTAGCCTGACAGTAATTATATTTTTACCAAAATCAAAATAAAATTTAAAATTACACTGATAAACATTGGTGTGGGCGGCAAGAATGTGACAGGAAGTGCACATGAGAACGGAGTGAGCATTAAATGCTTCTGTAACAATTCAAAATAAACAAAGAACAAAATATAGGCTGTTAGAATTAGTAGAAGTTTAATATTGGTTGCTGTCTTTAATTACAACCCTTTGTAAATCAAAAGATTTATAACCATTTAAATAAGTAGAAAATGTCTGTAAATAAATTATATAACATATATAAATATATATATACAATTTATACAGAGTAATTCATTACGGTTAGGTATGCCATTAAACCTTTGGTCCTGCTGTTGTATGATTTCTAAGTATTTGTTTCTTCCGTTCGTAGATTTCTCCGACGTCAGTGATGATTTCACTAGCTGATTTTCTGTCGTATGTTTGTCCGTTGAGCACTTGGACGGCTCTTTTTTTCACCATTTGAAAACAATATTGCTTTGTCCTGGAAGTCTAGAAGATGCATATCCTTTTCTTGGCGAATAAGTCCTTTTAATTCTCTACATAATGAGGTATTCACATTTTGCAAAAATTGTTCACAGAGGGTCAAATCGGGTTTCGGGGTAATATTAGTGTTTTCGTTGTAATTTTATTGATGAGGATCATCAGAGCGTAGCCGTATTTACGTAAAGATTCCCCCTCCATCTGTTTTCGGTCAAAGAAATTTCTGTTATTCCTTCTATGTCTCCAAACGTTTCACTTAAAAATGACATGTGGTAATAACGAACAGTGTTCAAAATCAAAAATCCAAAGGAAAAATACAAGACAAGAGCAGAGCAAACGCAGACCTCTAAATGAATTAGAGGTAGTATCAGGAGCCATGGAGAAGTGAACATCCTCTGCTGACCAGTCACACCCGCCGTGTGCTCTTAGTCGTAATAGGGAAAACGAAAAAAAAAACCCGTAGAAAATTAAAATACGTAACACTTTTGTTCGATTGCTTCTTTCTTCATATGGCCTATATCATCTGTATCTGTGTCTGGTACGTCGCAGAACCGAATATCACAGGCATCTGACGTTTAGTATTTTTTATAGTAAGAATATATATACCCTCTACCTAATTATACACAATGAACACATCGCCGCCATCTTTGATGTTTTAAACCTGTCACATCGGCATGAAGTTTTGCTTGAAACTCATTGGTAAAATTATTTGCGATCCTCTGTATAATTAGGTAGATGGTATATATTTTTATAATGAAAAAAAAAACAACTTAACGTTGGTGCCTGTGATATTGGGCTTTGCGACGTACCAGATACTGATACATATATGTGCATACAACGATGGAAACTAAGAGAAAATGATTGGTTAGTTACCTTGATGGCAAGAACATGGATCTCCGTGATCTCGTAAAGACACTACAAAGAAAAGGAAAAAAAACCATTTATTCAAATACACATTAAAATTTACGCAAAAAATCACTGATAATGCTTTTTGACATATTTTTTGTATATTGATGTAAATGTTTGGATTAAAATCAAAGTATAACTGGTGTTTAATAATCCTACCTAATAAATGGCTCACTAGATTATCAACACATCGATCATTTCTGTGGTCCAACAGGGTTTTTAGATCCTTCCAAACTGAAAAGAAAAATATACAAAAATGTGAACAGAATAAGAGAAGTAAAAGTGTAAATCTGTTGGTGGCCAAACACATTGCAAAACAAAACCTAGCCAAATATACCTTTAATGCAAGGGAATGTAAAGGTTAAGAAGGAAGAGAACTAAAGTGTTCCCGGAGAAACAGAAAAAAGTTAATGATACTCGGATAATGTTGGATAACCCCCTCGGTCTCTAAATGTTGTATGGAAGTTAAAGATTATATTGCAACATCCATGAGAACTCGGTAGTTTATTTCTAAAATATAAGCAAATCTATAGCATATAAAAAAGGACCATCGGAATCATCGTCTGTGCATGCGTTAATAATCTAGTGAGTGGTATGTATCTTTAGAATACAGGTAGCACACAACCATGTAAACGTAAACCATTTAATAAACAAACCGGGAACAAACATGTAGTGTCTAAAACCCAAACATGCAACTACATAAATCAGGAATACTACACTCCTCCCCTTTTAAATATGATGGACATCAGACATTTATATTACTATTAATGTTCATCATCAATTATCAAGTCCATATGGAGGAAGACTACACGTTTTGACTAGATTATTAATATTGACTAGTAAGAACTGTAAGAATCAATAAAAGAAAAAAAGGAAAAAAAAATGCCTCACACATTCATGCATTATCTTGCTTATAAGAATGATAACATTTCACACAACATTACAAAATAATATCATGCAACATGAACACAATTGTCTATATACAGTATTCACAGTTCGCCTTTAGTCCTGGTACCGTTTTGGGAGGGTGTTACGTGAAGATCGGATTGGATAGCGCATTTCTTGAGTGGGTGATGGCGGTATTAATGGCACTCGCATGTCACACGACTCATCAGACACGAGACTATCCTTATCATGGAATTGTTCCGTAACAGCATTTTGAACAGTTGACGAACTTGCAGGGTTTCCATCAGGCGCTAATACGGGCGAAGGTATATGCTGCAAAGACCGCGGATCTCAGCTGGTCAGTATGTCTTCTCCATGTGGTCCCAGGCGCGATTGCCACTTCATATGAGAGCGGTCCTCTTTTTGCAGCTATGGTTCCGGGGATCCACTTCTTCCCTAGTTCTCTGTAATCACGGACTGCCACATATGTGCCCTTTCAAACTGACGAACCGGTTCTGGAATCATTGCGCGCATTTTGTCTTGCTGTAATTCCACGGTTTCGCGTACACTTGGTTTAAGACGGGTTAGTCTTGTACACAGTTCCTTCCCCATGAATAGCTTGGCAGGAGTTTCACCAGTAGTTGTGTGTGGTGTGTTTCTATACGTCAAAAGGAAATTCGCATGCCTCTTGTTCAGAGAGGTTTGATCCATTTTTGAAGCTCGCAATGACTTTAAGGTTAAATTTACATATTCACAAAATCCATCAATTAACATTTCTATGGAAACACTGATGAATTATCAATCACATGTCTTATTTTTTTTTATTCTTATTGAGATTAGGTATTATTTTTATCATAAATGCACATGCTATTGGTGATATTACAATTGACTACTTGACTTTGCCGACAAAAAATTACAAAACTTCATGAAACACTCATAAAATTAATGAATACGGAATCCTCGAATATCATTTGATAGAAGAGCCAATGCAAGCAGTCCATATGATTGTATGTAAAGGAACCCCGTGACAATATAGCATGCAGGCTCAAGAAAACGTGCATGCATTCGATTACTCATTCTATATAGCCAATGCAGGTATTCAACGACAATCTCCACCTTACAGGCATTGAGCAACTCTAGAACCAATGCAGAAGACGCAATCTATTGAGCCAATGCACGCATTGGGCCACTCCCTGTAGAGCCAATGCAGGCATTGGGCCACTCCCTGTAGAGCCAATGCAGGCATTGGACCACTCTCTGTAGAACCAATGCAGGCATTGGACCACTCTCTGTAGAGCCAATGCAGGCATTGGACCACTCCCTTTAGAGCCAATGCAGGCATTGGACAACTTTGTTTATTTTGTTGATTACGGGATCGTGTTACTTTCAATTGTAATACTTTATGAGTCAACACCAAAGGTGTTCTAAAAAATTTCTTTACAAAACCAAAAAAAATGGATTGCAGGATTTTATGACCTTAAATATACAGGTATTTCAGAATATTTTGACACTCTTGATTCAGTGGATGGAAATGTCACATATTACATAAATGAAATATACTGGGTAGTATAATGTTGATATTGAAAACACAAAAAAGCAGAGACATATTCAACTTCATGTGGAAAATGTCTTTGATTTATCATTGAACTAGTTTTGAACAAGAACGAAACATTTCTTTTCGAGTATCAATTCCCATCACTCGCAATCCTCTTTTAAAACCAGCTTTCAATGCCTCTCCTGAAAACATAAATAAGGCAAATTACAGTATGTGTCAAAAATGTATAACATCTCCATTTAATGGAGATACAATAACAAGGGAAATATATATATTTATAACAATGATAAACTCATTCCATTATGCTTATAGTTTGCCATTATGTAAATCAATTGAGTGGATGAATAAATTAATGATATTCTCCATACCTTTCCCACAATGCATGACAAGGAGACTTCGTAAAAAGCTTTTCAAAAAAGTGTCTCGAGTGTTTCCCTCAATCAGCACTGGCATACTATGGAACTTTTTGACTCCCCACACGATTCCAAGTGCTTCCTTGCCAATCTGCGAATACTTTTTCTCAGTGGAGCTGAGGGTCCTTGATGCTAATGCAATTGGTTTTTCAGATCCATCCGGCATAGTGTGGGATAAAACTGCTTCAAGTTCATGGGGTGATACGTCAGTAGCCAAGGTCACAGGCTTTTCCGGGTTATAATGCACCAATACTTGATCCGATGTCATCATTTCTTTGATTTTCTTGAATGCTTTCGTACAAGAATCTGACCACTCCCACATTTGATCATCATTTAGGACGTTATACAATGGAGCAGAATGCGATGACAAGTTTTCCATGAAGCGTCCGTAGTAATTTACTAGTCCTACGAAAGCTCCAAGCTCCGACACGTTTTTCGGCACTGGAGCATTCAAAACTGCTGACACCTTTCCTGTGGTTTAATGCAGTCCTTCAGATTCTATAACATGTCCACAGAACTCTATTCTGTCCTTCAGAAATTCTCTTTTCTGTGCATTTGCTCTCTAGCCATATCGATCTAAACGTATCAGTACTTGTTCAAGATTGTTTGGGGGTTCCTCTGTGGTTTTTCCCGCTATTATCATGTCATCCATATTACAATGGATACCGTGAAGACCTTGTAATTCGGTGTCCATAACCCTTTGCCAAATAGCTGGAGCTGATGCCACGCCGAACACAAGCCTGTTGTACTGAAACAGCCCACGGTGGGTGTTTATGGTAAGGTATGGTCTATCCTCTTCTCTCACTGTCATTTGTAGGTATGCGTTCTTCAGATCCAGTTTCGTGAACTGTTGGCCCCCTGCTAAACTTGCAAAATATCTTCTATCTTCGGAAGTGGATACTGATCCACGTCAAGGACAGGGTTTAAGGTAACCTTAAAGTCCCCACAGATTCTCAATGACCCGTCCTTCTTTGGCATGGAAACAATGGGGGTAGCCCATTCACTGTGCTTTACTTTACTAAGGATTCCAGCCTCCACTAAACGATCCAATTCCTTGTCCACCTTGGGCCTCAGTGCGAAGGGAACGGCAGGAGCTTTACAGAATTTTGGTGTCGCTGACTCTCTAACTTTGATCCTTGAATTGATCCCCTCAAGGGTGCCAAGTTCATCACTAAATATATGTCTATATGTGTCCAACAAGCCATCGACGCCTTTCTTCAAAGTATCTACAGCCTTGATTTCTGCCCAGTTTAATTTCATGTTTCTTAACCATTCTCGGCCAAACAATGGGGGTCCTTCCTTTTGTACAACATACAAGTTCAAGTTCTGCTTTTGATCATTCAAGTCAACAGTAACTGTACACACTCCCAGTGGTGCGATAATTTTACCTGATATGTTCTTAGATTAATGTCTGTGTCTTTCAGATTCACATCTGAAAAATTCTCATCGTACGTCTCCTTGTTTATAACGGATATAGCCGAACCTGTATCAAGTTCCAAATGTAATTTTTTTCCATTTATGTTAGGGTTTACCCAAATTGCATCTCGAGATCCTTCTGCTGCTTTTATTTTCAGCGAATACATAGGTTCCTCTTCGACATCTAGCTCATGAACTTTGGTTTTCCCGGCTTTTTGGTCATGTTTTGGTGACCATACAGGGTTGGTTTGACACGCCCGTTGAATGCGACCTGGCCTCCCGCATGCCCGACATTTTTCCAGCAGAAATCTACAGGAATCCGCCGAATGATTTCCATAACATCAGAAACAGGACTGGGGGAACGGATGAGGTCGTGGGTGGTTGTTGTTGTTGTCTCTCTGCCTTGTCTGTTGTGTGTTAATCTTGTCGACACCGGTCGATGGAAGATGTTTACTCTGTAATTCCACTGCGTCATTCGATGCAGTTTCCATGGCCACTGCTATGTCAAAAGCTTTCTTGTACTTAAGATCTGGCTCTGACAGAAGCTTCTTCTGAATTTGTTCGTTTCTGAGACCGCACACAAATCTGTCTCTCAAGGTATCATTAAGTTCGTCTTTAAACTCACAAAATTCACTAAGCTTTCTCAAGGCTGCATTATACTCTCAGACACTCCCCCTCCTGTTGATCACGTTTGTGGGAAACGTTCAACAATAACTAACGATTTTGGTGCGTTGTGTTCTTTAAGAATCTTTGTGAGGTCCTCGTAAGTGTTTTCTGCCTGTAATTTAGGGGCTATTAAGTGCGTACGTTCTGGCGCCCACGAAAAAAAAAATGCCTTGAGACATGATAGCTTAGAGTAATTGTGTACAAGGTTAATTCTTTTTTTTTCGCAATGTCAAAACCGTTAAAAATAATCAAAACATATCCTAAAAATTAACAAAAGCTATCTGGAAGTATAAAAAACTAATCAAGGATCAGAAATAAGCAATTAAAAACGCATGTTAAACAACATTATATGTAAATTTAAAAAAAGATCACAGATTTTCATTTTGTGATTGCAATAATTTTAGATAATGATGTTTGAAGATAAAAATCATATACTGGTGAATGGTTCGGGAAGAAAACCCCACCAGCCGGCAGGAAAATTAATCAAAAAGTTCTATATTGGAAAAAGAACATAGAACCGTTATAACAAGAGCTTGGACTCTAAGTAGTTGTGTCAAACAGCAATATGACGTAGGCCTTTCTATTTCATTGCTGCCACTCAGCCATGGCTTTGTGAAATCAACAAGATTTGTTTGGCTTTGATGCAAGAAAAAGATAGTATCATCCTAAAGGTAAACTCAAGGTCTTGTTAAAACGGTTATATATAGATACTGCAGCTGTCATTCCGACCACGGAATATCGCCAAAAATCTTATTTTAAATAAACATTTGTGGAAAGATATTAGGTATGATCGATGCATTTCTTGGTTGAATTTTCGGGTCTTTACATACAATGAAAATAAAGCTTGTCTATGTAAAAAATGATGACACTGATATTCATTATAATACGCATGATGAGAGAGAGAGAGAGAGAGAGAGAGAGAGAGAGAGAGAGAGAGAGAATTCCACAAACATAATTAATTCCTTCCTATAAAAATTAATCTACACCACCTACCCTCTATTTTATTTTTCCAAATACCTTTAATGTAATTGAATTATAATTTATATGAGTACATAAATAGTTTGGCTACATGCCAGGACGAGTTACCGTGCTCTATCTTACTTCAGTGGCGTAAACTTTCATTCTGTTACGTCATACCACTTCCGGAATCATATGAGAGATGCGTGTTGCGCATGTCCAAATCAGTGTGTTGTTGTCTAAAGGAGCGGGTGGACGTGGTCCTTTACACTTAGAAAATATAATCACTACGAGGTAGTGATACTGTAATTTTTACACAAGTTAAAATTAAAGATTGAAATTATTTACATGCTTGTAGTGAAGCTACTACAAGAATTTTTATATTTTGTTTGATGCTATAAGCGACAGTGTTTTTGCATTATCCGTTCAAAATGGCGGATGCTATGGTGAAGAGAGGGAAAACCACGGAAAAAGACGACGGTCGTAAGACTACAACTAGAAAGTCTATTGGGAGCACTAAAACATCAGCTCCAGAATCTGATAGCAGTGTTATTGGCGCGGCCATAACAAATTTTACTACTTCAAGTGATACATGTAGTAGGCCTAATGAAAGTTCGTCGTCAAAAGTTGTTACCGGTGTGACTGGTATAGACGATATTATGAATATTCTTGTTAATATTCAGAAAGAACAACGTAGTCAGAGAGAAGATGTTAGAACTTTGCGAACGTCAGTAGACGAGTTATACAATTATACCTAAGATGATTATGCAGATTACTTCGATGTCGAGGAGACTCGAGTTAACGAAACAGAAATAGATAGGAACAATCATATTGGTTCTTCGGATGGAAATCAAAATGAAAGTGAAGAACCGCCTACAAAAAAGGCGAAAAGTGACAATGTTTTTGCTACAGCTGCAAAAAAAATTTCAGAGTGAATGAAACTGTTGATGATATGGCTGGTGATGAGCTGGCTACTATGATGAAAAAATGACAATAACAAACCGTCAACCATCTCAAAAATCCATAAAACGAAAAACAAATTCAAAGCAGAGCAACACGGACCTCCAAGATAGAGGAAGGATCAGGTGCCTAGGAGGAGTGAGCATCCTCTGCTGACCGATCAAACCCACCGTGTACTCTTGTCGTAATCGGGAAAATAAAAACCACAAAAAGTCGGTAGACAATTAGGTAATTAATTATGGTCTAACAATTAGTATGAAAAACGTCAGTCAGCATGCAACTCAGTGGAAGATTGTATTTGCTGACAAATTCTTTATTTCGTGAAGGAAAATCAGACGAGAAGTTTCAAGATCTTTTGAAAAATGTGAATAGACAAGAGAATTGTAATGCGTTGACTAAAACACGTGTGAACCAACTTATTTGGGATTTGCTCCCTCCAAGTACAAGATCGTATGACAGTTATTTACGGCAACATCAGAATTCTGTTATCAAAGCAGCATGTTGTGTTGTCAAAATTCTAGATACATTAGGTAAAATTAAAAGAAATGAAGAAAATAGTGATGACATACAGAAATGTATAGAATATGGTTTTGATGCTGTTGGGCTAATGGCTCAATACAATAAGTTGACAAATATTAAGCGAGAAGAAAATCATAGAAGTGATTTAAGTCATGAGTATCATCATTTAAGTTCCTCCTCTGTCCCATATACTGATTACCTGTATGGAGATGATGTCCCAAAAAGTGTTAAAGAAATTCAAGACATCAAATGAGTGGGCAAACGCATTGTTCGACCTTACGGAACAAATTACAGAGGTCGATATGTGAGAGGTAGATCTACTGTACAAGGAAATTCCTTCAGAGGAAGAGGTCAGGGATTCATCCCTCGAGGAAGAGGCACATCAAATTCATATCAAAGTGGCCCCTCAAAAAACTTGAAGACAAGCCTCGGGAATCAGAAAAAGAACACATGAGTGATTTCGATAAGGTAAGTTCATTTGAATTTCATTCAATACAGATATATAATTCTGGTGCTCAAGAATTTCTTGGTGGTATATTAAGTGAATTCATAACAGAATGGCAGAAAATTACTTCTGATAGTAAAATTTTGCAATTGTACAATGCTGTGAAATTGAATTCGATGGAAAAACAAATTCAATTAAAAATGCCATATCAACAAAAGATTGATCGTACTCAAGAGATGTATATAAATGAAAAAGTTGAAAATTTATTATTTTTGAATGTCATAAGAGAAGTTCAGCATATTAGAGGTGAATTTATTTCGACAATCTTTACTGTGCCGAAAAAAAAATTCCAATGAACAAAGGGTTATTTTGAGCTTGAAAGAGCTGAATAAATTTATTGCCTATCATCATAAGATGGAAACATTTGAAGCAGCATTAAAATTGGTCATGCCAAATTCTATGATGGCTTCTGTTGACTTGAGACATGCATATTATTCTGTTAGAATTCATGAAGAAGATAGAAAATTTCTTCGATTTATTTGGAAAGGAAAAGTTTATGAGTACACTCGTTTACCAATGGGAATTTCTTGTGCACCAAGAATATTTACAAAAATTATGAAACCTGTTGTCTCTGTTTTACATCAAACGGGTTTTCAGAGCACTTCGTATGTTGATGATTCTCTATTGGTTGGTGATTCAAAGGATGAATGCATTTCAAATGTGACAGAAACAGTATCTTTAATGAAAAAGCTAGGTTTTATTATTAATTGGAAAAAATCAGTGTTGAAACCTAGCCAGATCATTCTATATCTTGGTAATATCATCAATACTACTGATATGACTGTGACTTTACCTCTAGAAAAGAAAATGTGCATAGAAGATACTTGCAGAAAAATTAAGGAGAAATAATTCATATCAGTTAGGTCTTTAGAAAGTTTAATTGGATTACTTGTATCATCTTTTAGTGCGGTTGATTTTGGACCGTTACATTATAGAATGTTAGAAAAAGAAAAAAATAGATCTTTGAAAATGCACAAAGGAAATTTTGATGGTCAGATGAGAGTTTCTAAGAATATGAAAGAAGAATTAAATTGGTGGATTTCTAATATTATGTCACAAAAGAGAATCATCAATAGGGGTAATCCTGATATGACTATCACAACGGATACTTCTAATGATGGATGGGAGCAGTCAAGGAAGATGTTAATATTGGTGGTAGATGGAAAGATAATGAAAAGATATATCATATCAATTATTTGGAATTGATGGCTATTAATTTAGCAGTAAAGTCATTTTGTAAATCTTTAGAAAATTTACATTTGAAAATTTGCTCTGATAATACAGCAGCAATCGCTTATATTAATAATATGGGAGGAATAAGATCAGAAGAGATGAATGAGTTAAGTAAACAAATATGGCAGTTTTGTTAAGATAGAAATATTTGGATAACTGCAGTTCGTGTACCAGGCAAAGAAAATGTGGCGGACATTGAGTCTAGAAAATTTAATGAAAATATTGAATGGATGTTAGATAAAGAAATATTTGGTTATTTAATCCAAAAATTTAGAGAGCCAGAAATAGATGCTTCTCGTTTGAATAGACAGCTAGATATGTACGTATCATGGAAACCTGATCCAGATGCATTTTGCACCGATGCATTCAGTATGTCACGGTCAAATAAATATTGTTATTTGTTTCCACCATTTTCTTTGATCAGTAGATGTGTTCGGAAGATAAGAGAAGATCGTGCAGAATGTCTGATGATCATTCCACTATGGCCGACACAAATTTGGTATGCAGGACTTTTAGAATTTTTGATAGAAATTCCACTGATTCTTCACACAAAAAGAAAATACTGTGCATTCCTCAAACAACCAAGTGTCATCCATTACAAGGTCAGTTGAAACTGGTAGCTTGCCGAATTTCAGGAGACAGTTTGAAGACCAAGGTCTTTCAAGACAAACTTGTGAAATCTTGCTTGCGTCCTGGAGATATTCAACAAAGAAACAGTATGGTACATTTATTAGAAGATGGTTACATTTCTGTGGTGAAAGGGAAATTAATTCATTTCAACCATCTGTGAAAGAAATATTGAGTTTTCTGACAGAACTTTATGAAAATGGTCTTGGTTACAGTGCAATAAACACGGCAAGATCGGCATTGTCATCCAACATTCTGGAGTATCTATTGGATGGATCAAACAATTTAGTTATTCGTTTTTTAAAAGGTGTATTTAATCTTTGACCTGGAAAACCAAGATACTGTGAAACTTGGGATGTATCAAAAGTGCTTGCATTTTTGAGAAAATTGTCTCCTGTAAAATTTATCTCACTCAAAGATCTAACTTTGAAGTTAGTTATGTTAATTGCTTTAACACATGCTACTAGAGCCCAATCTTTGCATTTGTTAACCATAAGTGATATGGGCAAAGGCAGGAAGTCGTATACTTTGTTTTTTAAATCTTTGTTGAAACAAAGTAGACCTGGTTTTTTGTGTGGACAATTAGAATTGTTTGCATACCCAACTGATAGAAGGTTATGTGTTGTGCTAGTGTTGAAAGAATATTTAGAACGTACAAAAAATTTAAGAGGCTCTTGTACAGATTTATTTATAACTTATGTAAAGCCTCATAAAGCTGCTACAAGGGACACCATAAGTAGGTGGATTAAAATGGTTATGTTGAAATCAGGAATATATGTTAATAAGTTTGTATCACATAGTGTTAGATCAGCTTCAGTTTCCAGAGCAGAGAAGAATTCTATTCCTATATGTAATATTCTAAATGTTGCAGGTTGGTCAAATGCTGAGACTTTTGCTAAGTTTTATAAAAGACCCATAAAGAAAGATGCAGAATTGTATCAACATGCGATCTTGAAGCATTGATGCTTATTATGTGTATAGTTATTGTCAGATGTATATAAACTTTTGGGTGTGTGAAGACATGGTGTTATGTAAAGTATAAATACTTTTGAAACATGTTATTGAAAACATGGAGTTATGATAAATATGTTGTCATGAACTATTTGAGCATTATAAATGGTGGAGGTTTTGTTTACGGTTGTTTGTTACTACTCTAAAGTATTTATAAGGGAAATATCTGGAATTCACTTTATTCAGTGTTTTGAGTATCGCTTTTAAGTCTCATATGATTCCGGAAGTGGTATGACGTAACAGAATCCCCCAACTAAACGAGTCTCACCTTGGTTAAGGCGAAGTTTGGTAGGGATTCTGTGAGTCATATAACCACTGAAGGGATCAGATGCCCACCACTTGTATGAAAGGATAATTCCCTCCCAGCTTTGTTGATTGTAATGATAAGATATCACAAAATATCTACCAAACTTCGCCTTAACCAAGGTAAGACTCGTTTAGTTGGGGGATTAATAGTTTTTTTGAGCATACGAATAGTTTTCAGCGGAGAGCGTACTACAAAGCCTTTGTAACCTCGGAGTTTTGAGTCGTACTCAGTGGAGCACATACTCGGAGTACATTGTACACATGGGACGAGTTTAAGTACGAGTTTGAAAAAAGTTTTATAACCTCGGGGCCTGGTACTCATATGCAAAACATAGTTTTGTTGAAATTCATTGCAGTGAGTGAAATGTGGTAATAACGATCAGTGTTCGAAATCAAATGTTTAAATAATCGGGAACTGATATATAATCTAAATTACAATGATTTTTGATATGAACACACATCTTAAGAATATCCTCAAATTTTAACAGAGTCCATGGCTGTGTTCAAGATCGTAGCTGCTACGTAAGGCTACTTAGCAGTTACGCTGTTGAACGGTAAGCTAACATAGCCACTAGGTAAATATTTGTCGCCTACATATTTTGCTAAGCATCACATTGAAGATGACTACCTTAGTTACCACTTTGTAACAAACATGAAATATATTTTTTGTGATATTTTGTTCACCCTGTAAGTTATAATGAATTTCAACATGCAAGTTTCTGCTTCAAATTAACAAATTATGTCGATGCAATTAGTCTTTAGTTGAATATTTCAAATTTCAAATCAAACACTTAGCGGCTAACTAGCGGTCCGTTCAATATACCTATATATCTACGACTTAACGGCTAGGCTAGCTGCTACGATCTTGAATGCAGCCCAGGCTAGTTTGGAGAGTTTGAGAATCGTAAAAGGATGGTTAAGAATTGTTTTTGTTCTCTATTTTAACTTATTGTTACTGCTTGAATCTAAATTTAATTAAGAAATAAATAGCAAGGGATTCTCAGAAGTTTTATCACGTACCAACCAAGTTCATATCCCGGTGAACTTTATAACAATTCTGTTTATTTCTTATGTTTACATTTGAAAAAGGCAAACCGTTAAGATTTGTTAAAATTACGAAGATTTTATGTTTACAACAATCCAGCCGACAAGCGATAAGCGCGTGCTTTGATCATTGTGACGTGATGAAAAAGTTCAAATAGAATTGAACGTTTTCGGTATTCTGTAGGTTCATATAAAGAAACACATTTGCAAATGTAAATATAAACAAATTAATTTGATGATATTGCAAGTATTTTCAAATCACTAATATCTAAACGTATAAGAAAGATGAAGCATACGTGTAACATATCAAATATGACTATTTAAATACTTATAGAAAGTTCAAACTATTACCCGACATATGGCTATATGACAGATCTGAGTACTTTGATGATGATCCATACTTTGCAGATGGTAGAATACTCCTATAATCATAAGTAAGAATATAAAACATTTTTTTAATTGATTGAAATATCATGAAAAAAAAATGTAAAAGACAGATTTAGTAAATAGTTACCATTAAACGCACACTCTTTAGACAATCGCCAACTGAAAAAAGCCGTATAGTTAAAATGAAAATTTTGTTAAACATGATAAAATCTCATCAAATACTGACGATTCTACCCAAATTAACGATAAAACAATGCACTTATGTATACTTAGAACTTATAATTTCCTATACATTTTCATTTTATTTTTTCATAAACTTTTTTCACTTATCTGTTAAATTAAAAACCGATTCATCATAAAATCCATTCCTTAAATTAATTTAACTATTCGGATTAAAACCTAGGCGCCTTATGACTTAACAACAGTTTTTTTTAAATTTTTGATTATTAACTAGATCGTCAATTTCCAATTAGCTTAATTAAAGCAATCAGGCGTGAAGTTGACAGTCGAGTTTTTACCCCAGAACGATCGGCCGCGCCATACCAAAAACTTAAACACAACACTGTAGGAAATGTAGTTCATATTTCTTATAATTTTCATAGTAGGTAGTGTTAGTTGTAGAGCCAGATTTTGTTTTCTTTGTTATTATTCTTTGTAATTATTATTTTGTCCTGAAGAAGCGACTGTGTGTGTGTGTGTGTGTGTGTGTGTGTGTGTGTGTGTGTGTGTGTGT
>WFKH01011801.1:3787254-3824926 GCA_016163765.1 Magallana hongkongensis
ACACACACACACACACACACACACACACACACACACACACACACACATATATATATATTCCAATAAAACAAAAAACCGGTACAGTTTTAAAATATTTAAAAAAAGAATAGTTTAAATCTTTATTTAATCCACTCAGTACATAACGACGTGATAATTTGAAGCAGTATGGGTAAAACTTTCCACCTGAGCGGGTTGACGTGAAAGCTCCAGTATGCTGAACCGTCCACCACACTCCTGTGTTGCAATCTGAAATTCAATAACTTTGAATGTGGAGCTTATGTATCATCATTTGGTATTTAAACTTTAAAGGAAAACAAAAAGATAAAAGTTTGAATAAATTACAAAATAATCAGTTTTCCTTTTAATCATAGCATCAACAAAACAAGTACTTTTTTCTAAGGTTTATTACATACTCTAATGGTGGAATTAGTACATCCAAGGAACACTCCGGCCTGTCCGTTTGAGGGGTACTTAGAAAGTGCATTGAAGGTTGCAACCGGAATGTAGGTCTTCAAAATCCCACATGATTCGGTCACCTGTATTTAACATGATAACATCGTATTTAATATGGAACATAGAATCTGCTTATCAAAATAAATTCATAGAACTCTTCTATCTTTTTATTCAAAATCCTTGCCTTTACGCCTGGTTTCCAGTTTTGCGCAAGAGGAACGGAGGGACACAGCAACCGAACGATTAAATCTGACACAAGGGCTTGATTTGAACAGATGCTATTAAACTCTGGGTATATTTCTTGGTATTTGGCAAGTTCTTCTATCGTTTGAATTTTGGAACATCCTGTAGTGTGAACTGTGAACAAAAATATTTCACGAAGTATACTGAATAGCTGCATTTTTTTCTTTTCTGAACTCAAAAATGTATTGGACCATTGAACGTAATCAAAAGGTACATATTTAAGTTAAAGTTCATGCATGTTAACTATAGAATTGTTACTTATGATACTGACTTTGCTTGTACTTATTTTCGGACAGCCAATGAGAATTCTCGAGCGGATCGTAAACTGATTATAAGAATCACCATATTTTTAACATAAATAACGCTGCAGATATGAATTCTCCATTATATACTCTTTTTTCAATGATGTGTTTATAATAGAACGTAGTAAGATTGCTTAACTCTACTGATATTTACGATATCAAGTCAATCTTTACCTCAATCATACACGTTTATCTAAATATACATATCACGCGAGAACTGTTATGGCTGCAAAAAGACGACGAGTAATCATGCTGACGTATTCTGTCTGGTTTTGATTTAAAAAGGGTTAGTTTGTTCAGCATGAATGAAAAAGCATGTTATCATTTTAGACCGAAATCAGCGGGATTAAAAGAAAATTATCTTGCACAATTACGAAGATGTAATGGAATTGTAGCTCTTTTGAGAAGACGGCGAGTGCTACATAAGTGCAGCTATGATATAATTTAACATCAGTACTCAGAGCACAACCACCTTACCTATCGATTGAGTGGTAGAATGTGATGGTCTGGTTGTAGTCGCTGTGGTTGTTGTTGTCATTTGTGTTGTTGTTGTTTGCGTTGTTGTTGCTGTTGATGTTGGTACGGTTGTTATTGTTGTCTGAGTTGTTGATGTTGGTGCAGTTGTTATTGTTGTCTGTGTTGTTGATGTTGGTGGTGGTTTGGCTGTTGTTGGTGGACTACTTGTTGTTTGTATTGTTGATGCAACTAATTAAAACATAGAATTTTACTAGGGAGCATTAATCGAAACAAAAATTTCAATGTGTCAAAAAGTTTGTTGCTTCCACATTAGTATCTTTAGTAAATTTTATTTTTTGGAAACTTTGAGCATTTAGCCATGCAGTAGTGAATAACCAACCTTATATCCCTTATGAAAGCAATGTGGAGCAACATACTTTTCGGAAAGATTATCGAAGATGTGTTACATGGGCATTTTAGCGTAACATGTACTTGTACCGCAAGTTCACCTTGCTCTTTTTAAACATAAATAAGAGGTTTACCGTATAGCTGTTTTTTTTGGTGGGGATATACTTTTGGCCTATTTTGGCGATTTTTGAAAATTCACCAAAATAAAAATCACCAAATTTAAGAACTTTCTATGTAGATTTTATTGAGAATTATGTATTTTTTGGTTGATTATTTTTCCAACTAATTTTCAAAGTCAGTTAGCATCATCTGCATGATAGAAAAGGACATTTATTACGTCAAACAGTATTACAGATACAAATGTACATGTTGTCATAATCAGTATAAAACTAATGTAAATAAATAAAAACTTAACAATACTATGAATTAGAAGTTAATTGTTTAAACACCCTATCACTTTTCCCTGTTCAGATGCGTAATTAGCCCCAGTGACAGGGATGTTAGCTTGTGTTGTTTCAGGAGACATGCCAGATCCATTATCGACTCAGGTGCAGATAATTGTCTGATTTACGGTTTCTTCCTAAACAATGAAATTAGAATTGATTGATTGTTGATAAGGTATAAATTTTTAATGCATATATGAAGTACTATTTAGTTATTTCTGTTTAAGAATAATTAAGTGTGTTAAGCCAGGGTCGTACACCAAATTTTACCACCTTGTAAGGGTGACATAGGATTTTTGTTTAAGTACATTAATTGCTCAGCTATTGAAATTAAACTGACATTTGATTTTGAATAAAGGGTATAAGATTCACCAAAATTATATCCGCCAAAATGAATGGTATACCCTGTAGACCCAAATCCGCCTTTGTGTCCCGCCAAAAAAAAAACGGCTATACGGTATTAAACGGGCGTCTTAATTAAACATAACTGAAGAAGTAATACCAAAAAGTGACATAAAACTGTCAAGGATTACATTGAAAAAACCTTGACAGAAGGCAATCTTAATTGTTGCGTTTAAAGGGGCATGGTCACGATTTTGGTCAAAAGTCATTTTTCCGATTTAATTGTTTACAATGCTTCAGTAAGGCATTCTTAATAAGCAACCAAAATTTGAGTGTCATTTGTTGAGTTATAAGCAAGTTGCAGAGCTTACAATTCATTGCTATGTAAACAAAGCTTTTGTTTACATTTTGAACGTTGAAGTGAAAATTCCAGTTTTAGACCTAAAATGAATAAGTTAAACGTTAGGAACTGTTTATTTATGCTTAAAATGAATAAGAATATAGATAAATCAGTTTGAAAGACAGTTTTTACAGTTATATTGAACCTATGTAAACAAAAACAGGGCACGAGCCTTGTTTACATGACAAAGAATTGTGGGCCTGTATCTTGCTTATAACTTTACGATTGACTCTAAAATTTTGGTTGATCATTACAAATGCATTCCTAAAGCATTGTAAATAATAAAAACAGAAAGTAGAATTTGACTAAAATCGTGACCATGCCCCTTTAAAGTCTATAAACAATTGTTTTGAAAAGTAACAAGGATCTGTTTAGCCACATCCTTCTCATTATTTTTCTGTAATAAAACACGCACCATTGTCGATGGCTTTCTTAATAGAGACATTTTGCTTTTACTTAGACTCATGATTGGAGGATTTTAGAATCTCAACTACATTAAGGAATTTGTTTTCCGCTTTTCTCTAAGTTTTCCAATAATTTATGCACGATATCGTTTGGGAAATATTAATAAAAGTTATTTTATTTGAATTAAATAACTACAGAGGTTAGATTAAATGCTTCAACTATTCCATTCAGAATCACATATCTCCTTTTTTGTAGCCCTCTGTGCTTTGCATATGGAATATATATCGTTACTAAAAGCACAGCAAAACGATTACTGTCAATCTATGAAACAGGTTAACGGCAATATAAAGCAAGAAGTAAAATTACCAGATTGACATTGACAGGGGTCTCCTTGTGTGTTTACGGCATCTGAATCAAAAATATAAAACATCTTAACATTCATAACGCAATATCATAATCTAATTAATAATTAATGTTTTGAAAATACATTTATGCAGCAGATCCTATAACTTTCTAAAGAATCATTTAGATAGATTTACCGCGCATGATATGAATGAGAGTTTCAACACAGTGCACGGGGTCATGGTTATGTTTCACAATGCGATGGAGCTCCTGCCAAACTGAAAATTTAAAGAGGTACAACATATCAATCTTTTACAAATGAATATGCAAATATCTTTAATTCATGTGAAGACTAAATATTGCCAGCTTAATCATCTTAATAATTTTTTGTTACTTTTTTTTTGTACTAGTATTTTATTTTTCTAAAATGTTTTATTACTTAACAAGAGCAGACAACACAATTTCCCATCGCATTAAAATACAACTTTTTGATTGTTGTTGTAGTTTAATAGAATGACGAACACCAATTTCTTTATTTCAATTATCCAGCAGATTCATGAGATTAAACAGAACCACACAGCTAAATGTACAAAGTATGGGTATTCTTTGATATCAAAACTCAAAAATCAAGAAGTACGTTACAGGCAAGCTACTGACAAACAAGGAAAGAAAACAGGACTATCAACAGTCTCGATTGAAATCATCGCAAGTTCTATGGTCGATACAACAACCTTGTCAGCAAATACAATCTTCCACTGGGTCGCATGCTGACTGACGTTTATGTAACTTACTCCATAGCCGAGTGGATAAAGTGTCGGGCCTGTGATCAATACTTCCCCAAGTTCTTATAGCACAGGGATTTTGTTGTTACTTACTGACTTAATGAATTGAATTTTTTAGACATTCATATTTTATTCCCAAAACTGCAAATTGTTCGCTTATTTGACATATGTACAGTTTATTTATCATTACATCTTTCATAATCAAATAATTTACTGTTAATTTGAGTGACGTTTTCCATGTGTGTTATTCTACCTTAATCACCTAATTATCAACGGATTTTTCCGTTTTTCCCGATTTCGACAAAAAACACACAGCGTGGGTGACCGGTCAGCAGAGGATGTTCACTCCTCCATGGTACCTGATCCTACTTCTATTTGTTTAGAGGTCCTTGTTGGCTCTGCTCCTGTTTTGTATTTTTCCTTCGGACTTTTTATTTTGGGCACTGTTTGTTATCACCACATGTCATGTTTCAGTTATCTTAAATATTTACGAATAAGTGTTTACTCACAAGCGTAGATTTCATAATTATTGCCTAAACTATAAAATGAACCTAACGTATTTTGATAAAACATATCGAATTAACGATTATCGAAAAATAGACACTAAATATAGATTGGAAAAAAATATTTCTAAGATTTAAATAGCAATGATTATTTGAATCAAAACAACACTTAATCTACGTTAAACATTTGAGAATCAGACTTTTTTTGCTTACCAGCAGCATGCGAATGACACGTCTGTTTGGTGGAAGAAGAATATTGCGCACCAAGAAAATGAGTTATGGCATCTAAAAATTCAATAAATATAACAAATTGTGAGTGGAATACAGAGTGAAGAACCCAAAGCGAGTGTCATTAATCTGATCTTACTCTGATAGGCAGAACTATGGAGTGAAGTACTGCAAACAGGTGACCAATGAAATTCTAAACAAGATAAAATAAAAGTGACCTTATGTCCCACATGTAGGTGCAGTAGCTAGTAAATACATGCGCTTATGTATGTTGATTTTTTTTTCTATTACAGTAACTTACGGTTACTTACTCTATATTAAGTAATTTTATTTCCTAAAAAAAAAAAACAACTTGACGATAATAGATACGGAGTTTTATAAAATTTTACCATCAAGAGTCAGTTGTGGATAGCGAAGATCGAAAGCTTTGGAGCACACGCATTTAGCGTCAGTACCAATAGGATAAAGTGCTAAAAAAACATGATGTATTCGAATAAACATAACGATAAATTATTATTGAAATCAGGATGTATTGTGTATTCCAAATATTAACATTACAATTCAGCATTGCATATTGCTAAATCTACAACCACATATTCATACGTCACAACAGCTGAGACGATATGCAAATTAATTTTAAAAAAACCTCTTTTTCAATCATCATATTAAAACTGACTTGAATTAATAGAAATATTTGGTAGCCATATTTTTTCGATAGCGCCTCTAGTGCTTCTGGTGGAGAAAGGTACGACCGGTTTTACGATCAGTTTGTTACATAGCACTTTTAGTGCGTTAAATTTGGGGCCTATTCAACGCATTGTCTTTTTTAAAAGTGCCTTGATATCGTCGATATTGACGCAAATTTATTCAACATGTGCGAATTTGATCGAAATACTTGATACTTTGAATTCAGCAAACAATTGTTTGACCCTTCTACAGCTCCATGGGATATTCATGTGTAAAAACTTTATTCATAGTCTCTCGATCAAATGCTTTCTCATTAGCTCAACAATTTACATATTAAGAACATGTCGTGAGATTTGCATTATCCAAATAAAATTTAAACGGCATTGCTTCGCAACTATCATTTCTTTCATAATCTTTTCACCTTGTGAATATTTATGAAGCAAAACTTTGTTAAAAAGAATCTCTTATTTGGTACATATAGTATGCCAAAAAAACAACAAAGAAACCGAAAATTAATCTACATGTATATTATGGAGGCTAGTTATTTCAAAAGGCTTAACTTTCATTGGCTTATAAACAAACATGATGAAAAAAAGTAAGTTATGTATATCTAACACAATATGATATGTTACAATGTTACTGTAGAAAAAAACATATGCTTATTTTTTAGTTGATGATATTTCAGTGTTTGTAAAATAAAGGATTTATTAAAACATCAAAATGCTTTTTTGGTGATTCATGCGAGATATGAAGGTGGCGACATTGCAGACAAAATAAATAACGCGTGTTAGCGGGTTATTTATTTTTTTCCGCAACGATTGCCACCTTCATAACCCGCATGAATAATTTTGAACTTGAATCTCATCTTCAAGCTGTCGTACTTTGATGTAGAATAATCCACGAAAGTTTAAATCTTATATTACTTTTCTTGCTTTAAACAAACGTGATTATATGTATTTACACAATCAAGGAAATTAATACCTGCCATATGCTGGATTACTTGTTCTCTGGACTGTCCATTATAGTCACTTGAATGTTCAGCGGACAGAAATGACCATACTTAAAAACAGAATACTATAAAGGACATGTATAATAAACTATCTGAAAACAAATTGTGAATCAATTTTTTTTTAATTTATATGACAAGATATAAGCTCAACAAGTCAAAAATTAACGTACGTTCTTGTGCATAGTGAATTACGAAATGTTTGCAAGCAGAAATTTATTTCTATGGTTTATTAATTTGATTTTCTTGTTTGGTACAAATTTTCATTTCAAAAATCATGATTTCGTAAGACAGATGATCATTTTCATCTATTTTTTACACACAGTTTACATACCTGTATGCTCACTCAAACAGTCTCCGTTTTTATAGGCATCGTATTCTACGAAAAAAAAAATCGAACAGATGATTTCTTCCTCCTTATAAACACAACATTTCATCGGATTTTATCACATAACATAGCCTGATTTTGACGCCAACAATATTATAACTCATTATTATAAAAATAATAGATAATTGTTGACTATGTATCTTAGGCAAAAAGTATACTTACTATTGCCCGTACTGGTGTGAGTATCAACTGTGTTACATGAACTGCACGGGGGGTTAGAGTGCAACTTGTAGGCCTCTAAAAAACCCAGATATAATCTAGCAAGTTTTAAAACTTTTATTTGATCAAGAGGGTTCGAAGGTCCTAGCTATTTTTAGAATGTATTAATTAGTCTCCGTTAGAAGAAGATCTCTATATCAAAATAGATGACACTCAAATTTAGGAGGTTAAATATAAGGATTTGTTATTTATAAAATATTTTGAAAGTGTAGTAGGTTTGATGGTTAATGTATTGACCATCCAGCCTTATTAAGTGAAAAATGGAACAAGTGCAATCTTTACATATGTCAATAATTTCCAAAAACTGCTCTTACCTGCCATATGCTGAATGAATTCATCGAAACATGAGGCGTCTTGAATATCATAGTTTTGCAATCGCAGAAGATCTTTCCAAACTAACAAAATAAATTAACCACGCAATTAGTAAAGATTAAAGTAACATAAAAATGACGTTACAGGACTCAAACAAGCTTCAGAATGTAAATCCTAACATAACCAACAAACTTAGAATGTGATCTGCAGCCTTCAACTATCTTCTGTTATCTCTCATATTTTACCTTTCTCTTTAAAAGTTTCATAATTACTACGTTGATTCTATGAAAAAGGATATTTTTAACCCCTTTTAAAGCTCATTTCTTTAATTCAAAATGTCCAATTGATGTTCAATTAAAAGAAAGTGGCGATTACCATATCACAATGCACGAATTTGTACTTCCTTTGTGTAACATCGAAACTTTTCGCATTCAAAATAAAGAACATGTGGTTGCAGAACGCTGCTATTTTATAACCATGGCGCTTTGTATCTGCTCGAAAAAAATTTTGACTGAAAAAACAGTCCTAAATTTGCACCACGCATTCCACATTCACCTCTGACCTGTTGTCCAGTTCTTATCTCAGAACAGTGATTTTTTTAGCGGTTATCATAAAAGTATAATGATGTCTTTTAAAAGTAAGGCAATTGGAATTTCACTTAGATATATGTCATTTCCCAAGATAAATTTCATAATTTTAACGGACTCTTTAAAAAATCACGAAACATTGCAGAAAAGTATCAAAATGTCCAATCACATGGCTTTGTTGGCAAAATCCTCGTGCGTACGTTTAAGAAGCTAGTCATGGATGAAGTATATTTTTATTGCATATCTAAAGTTGAATTTTAATCAGAATCCCCCAAAAAGTACAATGTGTGCTAAGATGATATTTTTTCTAAATATGCACATTCTTTTCTTTATCTTTAGTACGTCACTAAATATTTAAATCTTACTTTGATTTCGGGTGTGGCATTCAGCAGAGGGTTCAAACACACCAACGTTGAAAGGCACATGCGATAGATATTTGGTGATAACTTCTATAGAGGAAAGATATGATGGCATCCAATTAAAACAGAAACAAAGTCAATTAAGGAACATAAAAAATTAATCCAACCCCCCCTCAAAAAAAAAATAAATAAATAAAACAGTTGTTAATGAGATCTAACCTTTGTAAACAGGGTTGGATAAACATTGATGGAAATTGATTGCTGCAAAATAAATCATATCACATCATTTTTTATCAATCAAAGGAATTTCATTATCATTAAACTCAAGGTATGTTACGCAACTCACGGTTTCCCCAAAAGTCGTAGTTTATGTGGGACGAACTGCCGGAACAACTGCAGCCAGACAATGGCAGACCTACAAGAAGAGCGAGACTGGCAATTACAACGTAATTATAGATCAATACCAAAGATCATCCAAAGATTTGTTTTTAAAAAAGCTAAAAAGAGATAGAGAGAGAGAGAGAGAGAGAGAGAGAGCGAGCGAGCTATCTTGTTATCATATACATGTAAGAAGATACAAGAATATTTATATAAAAACAGACTCTGTACCAAATAGGCAATAAAGCACGCGTATTTTAAATTTAAGAGATTTGACGTCGATTTTTCAATGACATAAACATACCTGTCAATCTAGTAGAATTAAAATCTGGGAATATTGTACTACTGTAGATAAACTGTACCATTTGAATTTCGTTTTATCATCTTCACATGAAGTTTTGTGTTTTATTGTAAATGTCAAAAGGTAACAGTAGCTTAGGTCTTATAATGCAAAGTTATTTTAAATATTATAATAAATAGCTAGCTTTATCTTAACTACCTTCAAGCTCGGAAAACAACCTCGGATATGTTTTCCGAGCTTGCCGGAAAGGCCCGAGAAGATACGATTGCTATAAAACAGTACCAACGGTTCTTGAAAATTTTCACAGTCAATGAGCTATGCCATTGCCGATGTGAAGCCCACTTCTAAATCGAGACCCCTCCAGCACAATTCCAGTACACCACTGTGCCTTCCTATTGTTAATTAATCGATTCAGAAATTTAAACAAATGTTTTAGAAATCTGCCTCTGTGTTTTATGATAGCTACAGCGTTAGCTCACCAATCTTTTTTAAAAGATAAGCTTGTACGAGTATAACCTGGGTTGGGGCAGTTTACGCTTTATAATCCGCTTCGCGGATTATAAAAAAAGCGTAAATTGCTCCAACCCAGGTTATACGAGTTTAGTTTGGCTAGATATTGAGTTCACTCCTTATGATTTAATTTTCTGTAATTTACGTAACAAATTGAGTGCGTTTTACTTTAAAAAAATTATATTAATCTGTTCAAAATTCAAAAGTGTCGTCCAGCGAAATTCCATCAAAATCTAAATATTTTAAAAACAATATTCATTGGTAAATAGGAAAAAAAAAAGAAGAAATTGAATGAAATTGAACAATAAAAAAATACTATTATTACAAAAGTTTTGGTATGAACAATTCTTTTTAATAGTTGTTTTTCTTTATTTTGTATCAAATAGCTTAATGATATAATAAAAAATACTGAGAAAAATTTTAAAAAAGAACAAGTTCATCCTAAATATGTAGATATATAAGGCAAGAATTATTTATAATAATGTTTGAAACCTGACAAATTACATATGAACCGCGACGATGTGTAGTGTTCGCAAACATAAAAATACGCCCGATTCCACTGAAGTCCGGATCAACCTTTTTAAAGAGAGGATAAACATGGATGAAGTTCTCCACGGATTTCCAGAGATTATCGCTCCAGCTGGACTCTCAGCAGACAAAAAACGCTATCTCTTCAATGAGATTAGACCTTACGTCTTACGTCCCCTGCTCCTTACGAGGAATACGGTAGTTTCTAATTAAACGCGAGGAATAAATATCCGCGTAAAATCGCGAGAAGTAATCGTCGCAGATTTTAAAATCTCGCTTTTAGTTTTCAGAAAGTTTGAACTATATGAAATAATGATAACAAAAACATTGCTAATCTTCTCGCGATTTGATGTAAAACAGCGGAATCGCGGAATTAAGTACTCGCGTAAAATAAGGACTTTACAGGTTATTGTTAGGTGCATTAACATGTAAATACGTTTAAAATTCACATTTTAAACTTTATTGCAATAAATCTAATGGCTTTACAGTTACATGGAATGTTTTATTTATAACGTTGTGACGTCACAGAAAACTCTCGAAAACTAATGAAACGGGAATCATTTTAGTTAAAGCATGCGATGTTTAAACCGCGATATCTTTGTTATTTTTTTAAGATATCTTAATTCGCCCTCCAGACCACCACACCGTAAAACACAACTGTTTCTATGTGTATACAGGAGCGTTCAATATTTTATTTTTATTCATGTTGGTGCATCCATTTGGTAAACTACACTTTAATTTATTATCACGTAACCGTGTGTATTTACAATTTAATGTACGCTGCGTCGTTAAATATATTATCCATACCCATAGTTTAAGTAAACATATTACAACTGCTTATCTGTATCATTAGTCACATAAGTATGATCGTGTGCTGCAGATGATTTGACAAGTGTACAGCCAATAGCTAGCAAACAGAATACAATTTTCACGTTTTGACGTTACTGTTTTCCGTAAAACCCCCCCAGCTGATAATCAATGTTAGTCGAGATCATTATTTACGAACATAAATTTGACATACATTCAAAGCATTTGGTGATTTTTTTCTCATCTCACTCGTAAGATGAGTTCATTTTAACGGTGTTGTGTCATTTTGTACCACGAAATTACGTTATCATTGCGGGAAAAATATTTTTAAACGGATGTCAGACATGTTGTGACAATGTAGCGATCCACCTTAATGTTACTCTATTTGTGTTAGGTGTATCTTACATATGTGTAACAGCGTTCCATTTCAATCTATGTGAGTTGTGTTATATAGCGAAATCACGTGACTGTTCCGTTCTAATGATCGCTGTACATTGTTAGTCAGTGTGAGTTAGATGGAAATATGACGTGTGTGTCTCTTGCATCAGGTTTACTTCACCATTTGCTATGTTAGAGGTTATCGATACTTTTATATTTTATTGTTAGCGACCGTTTCACCGTTGTGTGCTATGGTCCTTACCTGCCATCTCCGTGACTAGTGTTGACATACATGGGTGGTCGTGTTGGCGGAGATGATCCAGTTTGTTAAATACTGTCATGAACATACAAAACACAAGAACATATAAAACAAAACTTAAGCATACATATGGGCTGTAAGAGCAACTGTACTGGGAACTTTTCGTTGTCTTTAAAACCATTAACCGTTTATAGAAAGTCTACAATATCAATCTCTGAGTCTGTAGATCACAGTCCAAAAAATTCGGATTGACGATCTGCGAGCTAAAGTTCCATTAGTGTCAAAAGGTTGTAATCTTCAAAAAAAAAAAAAAAATAAAAAAAATAAAAAAAAATAAAATAAAAAAAAATGGCCAGATATATTGACTTCAAATATCGTCATTTTTTGGCCTTTTTGTACGTTCATTTAAGTTAATATAATAGCAAATAAAAATATCGCATATTGAGAGTTTAAAGGGATATTAAGGAAGCATACGGGCTCTGAGTTACATGTAATTCTGTGAAATAACAAATCTAAGATATTATGTACCTATTGAAATTTAAAAAAAAAAACAACAAATAAACGTAGACATATTTATGGAATGAATTCAATTGCTACACATTATATACGAAAATAAAATGGGTTGGGACAGATTTTGCTTTAATCTGTTCTAGCCCATTTTATTTAAATATTAATTAGGAAGCTATTGAATTCATTCCTTCTAATCTGATTTTTTGCTATTAATTGTAGACTAAAACATTCATTTGACCTTTAAAATGACATAAAATTGTGCAAAATTCAAACGTACAGTCAGGCGGATTGATACGTTTTAACATTAGTTTGACTGTGAGGTAGGCAACATTCTTTATACGGTTCCAAAAAATCAGCCAATCAGAAAACGCGTTACAACACAATTAAATCATAAACTAGTAAAAATACTAGAGAAAAGTTTTGTCAGAAATTACGTATTGCGTTGATTTACACATTGATGATGTCATGACTAAAAGTTGAATGTCGTGTAAAATTGAAAACAAAATACAAGAAATCTAAGGGCCCAAATCTGGTGTGATTTGTTGGGAAATGAACAAAAGAATACTGAAACGTATGTTAACTTTATCAAATATTCGCTAAATAATATGTACGTATGCTTTTATTCCTCAGCCAGACTTTCCTCTGTCGATGTCTACGATATAAAAATCCGATCAGAACATCACTACGTACGTTTTAAATTCACATTTAACACGTATTAATAATCAAATCAATGCTTAAATTGAAAAGTGCTGCTAAAATCCTGCGTTCTACGTTGCTTTGTTGTAACATGCCGTTTTTGTGCACTTTGTACAATCGCAACTTCTCGGGCCTTTCCGGCAGACTCGGAAAAACACCTCGAATGTATTAACATTACCGGATGTTAGAATTTTATACAAAATGGAGTCGCTTCCCATTAAAATAAGTATCGGATAGATAGCCTTGTAGGTCGCTTTTGTGGTATATTTTAGGGTATATCATTGACTTTGATGAAGTCTAACTCACATCTCAACAGATCGTACAATGTGTTGAAATTTATATCAAGTTTTACAAAAAGGGGGGTTGTCATGGACGCCTAGGTAAAACATTCGAGGTGTTTTTTTGAGCTCTGCCGAAAAGGCCCGAGAAGCTGCGATTGCACTTTGTATAAACGTTGGGAAGGTTATTTGAGAACCCGACGATTAATTACTTTACTGAATTAAGCAGAATATAGCATTCTAGTAGTAGTCTAAATAAAAATGATATATTGTGCCTTTACTTAATATGCTTATTGTTTTGGGTAAACAGCAAAGTAGTGTTGTTTTATGTTATTTTATATTAAGGAATAAACGTAAGCTATTTATAACTATCACGTGATAGTGAATCGAGATGGTAGTAATGTACTACCCGATTTTATTGCATTGAAATTTATTTAAACGGAAAAAAACAAGTTTTGGTCTGATCGAAAACCATTATTTAATCTTACGATTATGTATATTTCAGTCAAATTAAACAATAAATTGCCCATATACTTCCTTATCTACCACCGTGATTTTACCTGAATATGATGTAAGACAATTGTCGCCTTCCGCATGATTAAAGATACCTGAAAGTTTCAAAATTAAATGGTTAGGAAAAGCAATTTTTCCTAATCCCTTTACATCAATTTTCTCGTAATTTTTAAATATTAGTGTATACATCGTGAACTTAACTAGAATCTAAACATTTACAAATATATAATTTACTTTGGTAATCACTGTGATGCCTTTTTGAGCATATATAATGTTGGTCACTGTGTGTCTTGTTAGTGCTAGTACTAGCACTTGTGGTCGCAGCAGTGCTTGTACTTTGACCAATGGATGACTGCGTGTGATGAAGCTCACTTGAAGATAAGTACACATTTTCCCCATTTATCGCTCGATCACACTCTGAAATAAAGATGAAAACATGTACAAGATTAAATATCTTCTTGTTTTTGGTTTCTAAGATTTATCAACATCCATTTTTTTTTTAAATAAGGTCAAGAATTGTGTATCAGTTGGTATGTGTATCCCTTTTATTTGTTCAAATGATAATATTAGCTATGATATAAATTCGAAATAGACAAACATTGAGCAAAATACGTGTTATGTGTATATTTTTGTAGTGCCATATGCTTGTAGCGCAAACATTATAGTTTATTTTTTCAAATCAAAACTTATCATTCTTTAATCATTTCAATATTTTGATTCAATATCTTTTATCATTTTTGCATATTTCAGATACTGTAAAACAAGAAATTTGACGCATCGTATTTTAGTACAAACGCTAGACTAAGTGCTAATACATTGGCGAAAATAATTTTAGCGCATGCCCCTTTTATAACAAAAAGCCTATGGGACACATCGCTCACCTAAGCAGCAATAGCCATAATAAAATCAGCTACATTGTATATGGAGTCATATACAAAATATCTGGGCAATGTAGTAAAGTAGAACCGGTAGAAAAAGATCCTGTATAATCTTTTTCCATAAATTCTTATGTAAAGAATTGAGCCCTTTTAGTAACAGGATGATTTCATAACCATATCACATATTAAGCATTGCAGTTCTCAAGAAGATCTTAAACAATTGCTCATAAATTTATAAACTAACATCATACTTTGACCCCTTGTGGGTTCCAATAATTGTCCAGGGCCACAGTCTAAACAATTAAGAATCAAAAATGTCAAGAAGCTTGCATATAAAAAAAACCCTAATTGTTATAACACTTGAGTTTTTAAAATAATTTATTTTTCCCATGTAAAATTAGACCCCCTTCATTGTAGCCCTACCCTTCCCCAGTGATCGTGATTTGAACAAATTCAATTTCAAACACTACAAGATGCTATCACACAACTAACAGCTTTTTTGGCCAAATGGCTTTTGAGAAAAAGATCGAGTTTTATAGATTTTTCTCTATATATTTCTACATAAAAATTATACCCCCCCCCCCCCTTTTTTCCCCCCCCAATCCCTGGGGATCATAATTTAAACAAATTTGCATCTACCTTATCTGAGGATGCTTCCACACAAGCTATGTAACAGCTTTTCTGGTCAATTGGTTTTGGAGGAGAAGATTTTTAAAGATAATTCTCTATATATTTCTATCTTAAAATTCGACTCCATTTGGCCCCACCCTACCGCCGGGGATCATGATTTTAACAAGCTTGAATCTACAGTTTTTGAGGATGCTTCCATTCAAGTAACAGTTTTTCTGGTCAATTGGTTTTTGTAAAGAGGAATTTTAAAAAACATTTCTCTTTATATTCCTTTGTAAAAGATGAACCCCCACTGTGGCTCCACCCGACACCTAGGGATCATAATTTGTATAGACTTAAATATACACTACCTGAAGATGCTTCCACATAAATGTTAGCTTTTCTGGCCAAATGGTTTTTGAGAAGGAGAGTTTTGAAAAATTACCAATAAATTTTTATTAATTCTTAGTTATCTCCTTTTGAAAGGGGGCTGGGTGCTTCATTTTAACAAACTAAAATCCCCTTCACCTAAAAATGGTTTGGGCTAAATTTGCTTGAAATCGGCTTAGCGGTTCTGAAAAAGAAATCGAAAATGTAAAAAGTTTACAGACAGGCGGACGGACAGACAGACAGAGAGACAGACGGACACCGGACAAAATGTGATCAGGAAAGTTCACTTGAGCTTTCAGCTCAGATGAGCTAAATATGGATCGATAAAAATTTCTTGTTTGATCAGCGATCATACGTTTTATGTTCTCCTAAACACGTACGTGAACATAGAAGCTTTAATTTTTTTAAACAGACACCCAAATTTACTGGAGATGGTTACATTAAACTTAGTTCTGTTCAAATAATTAGTAGATAGAAAATTTCATTTGATGTGTTTGTTGTTGGTATACAATATTGAGTTATCAGAATTCAAATTGTACGTAGAGATTGCAATGACAGAAGAGTTCCTGACCAATACTAAACGCGAGAGAAATCAAATGCTACCATTGAATGCAAAACTGCATAAGTTTTGATCACTATGAGCAATTCCCATGTTCTCATTTTCTAGCTAGAACAGCAGGTTTATTTGTTGAAATTTATTCATCGAAAGAAACCCCACACAGCGATATTAATTGATACATTAGATATCAGCCAATTAAAGTGTAAAAAAATCAATCATAAACGATCGCTACGCTTTATCACACTTTTTTTTTTTTTACAATAGGGAGCTAATAATAAGAGATAAGCCCAATATTTGAAGGTGATAAATACTAATAAGCAATAAAAAAAAAATAATAATCCATGTTTATTTGGCAGAATCTACGTGATTACCCACACTGTTTACCTGTGTGAAAATGTAAAAAAAACATAATCAACCAGGATGTGTATGTTAGCGCCACACTTTCAATATCGAAAAATGGACTGAAGTGATTGTTTAAAAAAATGAAAAAAGAAATTAAACTGTCATACAAAATATTTTTGGCATCATTAATTTTAGCGCTCAGGGACAGTTGTGCTCAAGGCAGTAAACTTTGTAGAGCGCAATAGTTTCTCCTTTACAGTATGCTGTTCCTCTGAGAGACATGTACAAAGTAAACATCTTGTTGGTTTTGATTTGGATAAACAATATACATGACACCTGTCTAATATTCAAGCAATAGTTTGGCTCATGACAGGAAGTGAAATATGGTCCAGTAAGCATCTTTCTTTTACATCGTAATTCCCCAAACAAATAATTAATGTTTTGATGTTTTCCTATTTAAAAAAAAATTCTTGATTTCTTGATGTTTTCCTATTTAAATAAATCTTGATTTCGATCAATAATATAACATCATGCATGTTCATTTATCTAATAAGTAAAAAATCATAATGAATCTAAAAATCTAGAAATATATATTCGTGGGTGCCAAATTCCGTTGATTTTTATGTCCTTAAAGCTCGATGGAATGTGAATTTATCAGCTATATATCCAATAAAAAATATATGTTTCATAATTGGTTAGAGATATGCGGCTCCGGAGAATTGAGTAACCATAAAATTACAAAAAGGGCCCCACAGCACATTCAAAATTCAACTAAATCAAAGTTTCCTATGTGGACCTTACCATGACGATGAACACTGTGTTGGTCATGTGATGCACCTGCCGCCAGATAACACGTGTGAGACAAATGGACAATATGAGTACCCACTGGAAGAACCTGTACTAAATACTGACCGTTCAAGAGATTTAAGTAACACCGTGAATCCTCAAAGGAGTAAAGAGTACAGCATTCTATCCCTGCAGAATAGAAATATAGCAAGGGTTTCAGGTTGAACCAAATAAAGAAAAAAGAAAAGGAAGAAAATAAATAAATTAATAATATGTATCACTTAAAAAAGAGATAAGTTTGCAATACCCACATATTAAAACAGTTGAAAAATAATTGTCTTTCACTATTTTGATAGTCATGCTTTGTAAAGACATTGTTTCTTTGTAAATGTGCTATCCTTCAGTGAATAAGAATTATTCAGTAACTTATCTGACAATGACATGATTATGATATTGATTTTGTAATCAATATACCAAATTACTCAGGCAACTGTTGGTAGAAGCAATATGGTTAGATCTATCGTAAAAAATAAACCTAATGATCAAAATCTTTTTTTAAGTGTTAAAGTTAAAGACATTGTCTTTTTTATTTGAAGCTATAGATTGATTAAAGCGCTTTTATTTGTTGCCATTCATATTTTTTCATTGTATAAACAACTTGACATTGTGAAGTTGTATTTGTAATTTGAACATACAACATATCTAAATCTTAAATTTTTTTTTTAACTATTTAACCAGAAAACAATCATTAAAATATGATTTGACCAATAAAAGGATGGATAAGATCTACACAGAAAATGCATTGAATGTATATCGGTTTACGTTAAAGTAAAAAACTGCAAATCGCGCTAATATGCAAGATAAAGACATTTATAATTCAAAATCATCTTTTACTTTGCTATTGATTCGTAAATAATGATTCAAATGATTACTTATGTGGATTCTTGATCTATCTTCGAGATATAGCACGGAAAATATGTATGCCAAATTTCCTTACCTTGAAGCGCAAGAGAGAGAAAGACTCCAACATACGCAAGATTAACGCCCATGTTTGCCTGTTTTCTGTAAACAAGGATTGTCATACTTTACTAGTTTTATAATATATTTTAAAACAATAGCAAAAACCACGAATTCATACCATATTATATGTATATCTTAATACAATCTCATAATGGATTTCCATTAATTAAGTTTTATTACCGCTACGTTTTTGTTCATTACTACCTTTCACGTTATGTGCTTTTTTTTTTTTAATAAGGACCACCTGTCATTTGTAATTGTGATCCGTTCAATAAAACAAACGTAAAATTGCACTTTTAAAATAAGCAAATAAATTATCATAAAAATAACAAGTTGCATAGCTATTTAAATTTTAAACTTATATGCGCAATTCATAGAGATATGATTATAGACACAGGTATTTTTTGTAAATATCGGCATTAAACAGAACTTATTTTAAAAGTTTAAAAAGTCTTCTCTTAGTATATATTCTCTGATTTTTGTCCATGAATACCTGATAATATATCATTTTGACTTTATAATTAAAGACGAAAAAGGTAAGACAATCTTGAATATAGGGAAACAATATATGGTAAACATTAGAAACTGATAAGTAAATGGGGTTTCGAATGAAACAAACTTTCAAAGAAACCTACAAAAATTTTGGTCAGGTGTTCTTAAATGTGCATGAATTCGGTACAAGGCATGTACGAAAGTTATGAGTACTTGTTAACCATTACTCAGCTTAATAATTCTCAGTGCAATCAAAGTAAAGTCTCAACTTAAGACCATATGATGCTTATTGGCTGATTTCATTTATACAGGTACTCTTTATGAAACAAAGAAACAATTTAGTAAATACCTCTGATTATAAAGTGTACTTTGACTTACTGGCAATCTGGAGTATGATTTCCCAGGCCACTGGGTTCTTGTCAAGAGATAAGATTGGGGTCTAATTGGTTTCCGTCAACTTTGATATAGAATCAGTGGTTATATAGACAACCTTACGCTTGACCAACGTTACAAAATGAGAATCTCATTAAGAAATAAAAGCAAGTTAAAAAGCTCACCGGGATATGAACTTGGTTGGTCACGTGATCAAATCCTGTAAAGCCCGAAGGGCTTCTCAGAAGATTTGATCACGTACCAACCAATTTCATATCCAGGTGAACTTTTTAACATTGCTGTTTATTAGTTATATATCCATTTGAAAAAGGCAAACCGTTTAGAATTGTTAAAATTACGGAGATTTTGTTTACAATAATCCGACCGACAAGCGATAAGCGCGTGCTATGATCATTGTGACGTCATGAAAGAGTTCAAACAGAATTGAACGTATTCGCTATTCTATAGTTTCATTTAAGGAAACATATTTGCAAATGTAAATATTTAAAAAATAAACAACAAGTTAAAAATTCACCGGGATATGAACTTGGTTGGTCACGTGATCAAACCCTTTGAAGCCCGAAGGGCTTCTCAGAAGATTTGATCACGTACCAACCAAGTTCATATTCAGGTGAACTTTTTAACATTGCTGTTTATTACTTATATTTACATTTAAAAGAGGCAAATAGTTTAGAATTGTTAAAATTACCGAGTTTTTATGTTTCTAATAATCCAACCGACAAGCGATAAGCGCGTGCAATGATCATTGTGACGTTATGTAAAAGTTCACTTAACAAATAAACAGCAATTTAAAAAGGTCACCGGGATATGAACTTGGTTGGTCACGTGATCAAATCCTGTGAAGCCCGAAGAGCTTCTCAGTAAATTTGATCACGTACCAACCAAGTTTATATCCCGGTGAACTTTTTAACATTGCTGTTTATGACCTATATTTATGTTTAAAAAAGACAAATCGTTCAGAACCGTTAAAATTACCGAGATTTTATGTTTACAATAATCCAAGCGACAAGCGATAAGCGCGTGCTATGATCATTGTGACGTCATGAAAAAGTTCATACAGAATTGAACGTATTCGCTATTCTAAAAGTTCATATAAAGAAACACATTTACAAATGTAAATATACAGAATTGAACGTTTTCGCTTTTCTAAAGGTTCATATAAGGAAACATATTTGCAAATGTAAATATAAACAATTAAAAGCGAGCACTTTATATACCATTGTATTCTTATGTGTTTCGAGTCTAAGGTATACATACTGATACTTAATGAACTTCAATTTTTATTAAGGGCTCACAAATAAAAGAGATAACAATACGGACAAACGTATTGAGGAATTGTGTGTACAATATATAAAATAATAAGCTACATAACTCATGGGTGTAGACAAGAACGCTATTGGATTCAGTCTTTGTATTTGTTTTAGTTGTGCAAAAATGCTCATTTTACTGCTGCAAAAATGGATAACTTATTTATAACTGAAAAAGACGCTTTTTAAATATACGATTTTCTTAATTGATTTCACCACTGATTAATATTTTATACTAATATTTCATTATGTTGTAAACGTTAGTTGTAATTTGTTGTAATTTATTGTTCTGTATATATATATGTTTGTCATTAAAAGCAAGTTTGAAAATAAAATGTTTTAACATGCAATATACCTGATCAGTCGAGAAATCTCATATATTTGTAGGTAAGCTATTTTTTGCTGGCATTTATTTTCCATAGTATGCAATTTACAATTTAGTTTAAAGCATTTCTCTTTAGCTTAAGGAGGCGATTATATTGATTGTGATGCGTTAGAAATGTTTATGTTAGTTTTCTGTTTTTGTTTTCATTGATGGCTATTTATTAATGGTTATGTGTTGGAAAATCTATGTGTTTGCCACCATTTTTACCACTGGTATATTCATTAAAGCAAAAAGCATTGGCGACTATATAGACAACTTTATTGAATCCTAGATTTGTGAAAAATCAGTACATCACGACGTGATAATTTGAAGCAGTGTGGGTGAAACTTTCTGCCTGAGTGGGTTGACGTGGAAGCTCCAGTATGCTGAACTGTCCACCACACTCCTGTGTTGCAATCTGAAATTCAATAATATGATTTAATAAAATGATTTAATTAAATAATATGATTTGATATGATTTAATATACATGGATGATGATCAGGGGGTTTATATTAAAGTTTATCATACATGTTTCACAATGGATCGTTAAGTTAAATCTTTTTTTACATAGGTAACGCCACATTTAGCTATCAATTGACAGACAAATGAACAATCATTGAATACCAAAAATATAAGTTTTTAAAGAATATATCTAATTGAAGCTATGAGAAGTAAAATCGATCTTCACCAAAATTATCTTCTTTTCGGGTTTTTTTCTCTCAACTTATTTCATATAATCATTTTATTTTATAAATTAACATTAAAATTTCACACTCAGGCATATCAGTTACCTTTATTGAGAAATCAGTACAACCGAGAAACACTCCAGCAAGTCCGTCAGGAGGGTACTCAGAAAATAAGGTAAAGGTCGCGACGGGAATATAGCTCTTCAAAATGTCACATGATTCGGTCACCTGTACTTAACGACATTCAAGGTTTTATGTTACTCAAAATCTTTCTATAAAAGAAATTAGAGGAATACAGCTTATCTGACGAATTTTATCATGTGACATTATCCACTGTGTTACGATACCCTTACCTTGACTCCCGGTTTCCAATTTTGCGTTACAGGAACAGAAGGACACAGCAATGTAACAATAAGATTTGACGCGGACGTGTGATTGGAACAGTCAGTATTTAACTCAGGGTACATTTGTTGGTATTTGGCAAGTTCCTCAATCGTGTGAATTTTTGAACATTGCGTTGTATGAGCTGTGGAGAAATATTTTTGATGAAGTGGCATATAGAAAATTTGATAATGGCAAACATTGCGTTGTATGAACTGTGCAGAAATATTTTTTCATTTTCTATCTTATCGCAGAGGTGTTAAGGAAGCATATGGAAATTAAGTTATATGTGAATCCGCTACCAAACGAATCTTAGTTATTATGTACCTATTCAAATATTAAAACAACGAAACGCAGGCACAAAGCTCCGGGGGGGGGGGGGGGGGGAAAGCCCCCCCCCCCCCACTTTTTCTCGCGGCAAACATTTTTTTAAATTAACATATAAAAAAAGTAAATTAAAATGGAGTTGGCCCCCCACTTTTGGGAGAGCATGTGAAAAATTGAAGTGAAAATAAGGAAATTAACAGTAAAATTAGAGTTATAGCTATACTACGCTACAAAGTTTTAGGTATACTACGCCCCCCCCCCCCCCCCACCCGCATTTTTACGATTTTAGGTTTCTGCCTTCCCCCCTACTTTCAAAAAACGATGCTACATGCCTGAAATGTAGTCCAAACACAAAACAGAAAATAAAAAGTTTTTGGTCTGATTTAATACAATAATTAAATCTTAAAATTCTACTTATTACGGTCAAAATAAGACGCTAAATTGCACATATGCTTCCTTAACCTACCCGCGATGTAGATAAATATGAGTCTTCAATAAAAAAATATATATATATAAAATAGCTGTCTAAGAAGAATTACATTGATGTTACTGTCATAAATAGTTTATTTCTGATTCTACATGCAAGTAATCTACACCATGAAAGAAAATAAGAATTACCCATCAGATAATTTGACAAAATTGCTTTAGAGAAGTAAAAACAAACAGTTAAGAAACCCAACTATTAGATTAATATTAAGGATATTGCTAACTCTGCATGGCTTTAAACCATCGTGATCAAACTGTAGGGGGTTTATTGGAATCACCCCCTGTCAGTCTGTCTGTCCATCTATCTGTAGACACAATTGTGCCCCTGTAACCTTTTAACTACTGCATGGATTTGTCTGAAAAGTTTTGTATATATTTTGAACATCATTTGAGGATGTGCAACCTGAAGTTTTATTGAGTTACGAAAATATTTAATGATTTTATGACTCTTTTCTTTCTACTTACTTTATATATTGTACACTGATTTTGAAAATTAAGGGAGGTTATCCTGACAAAATTTTCTAAATTAACGTATTTAACTGCATCCAAATGTTCATTTGTCCTTATTGTATAGCCAAATATATGTTTAATAAGAAGTTTGTCAACTCACAATGCAACATATTTGTTTGATACATTCTTAGGAATTTAAGAGACCTAGACACGATTGAGATCAAAAATTTTAATTCTTATGTATAAAATAGTCAACTTGTGTATTTTGAATGATTTACCAAAAATTGAATGTAAGAAGTCAAGCTACAATCGAGATATAGAGGAAAGCAGCCGTTGTTATGTAAACAAAGCACGAGTCTTATATTTGTGTACAAATAATGTAAAGTAAAGAAATAATCATTCTTTGACAAATTAACTTGTGGCAAACAAGATAAACTTGTTCAGTGCGTTCATAAATAATTTTCTCAACAACAAAAAGCAACATTAGATTGAAACTTATACCAATACAACACATATGTAAACAATAACAATACTCGAGCTTTGTTTACATCACAAAGAATTCCAACCTCTGTAACTCGCTTGTAACTCGGTATTTGACTTTCAAATTTTGACAAAGCATTAAAAACACCCATATTGACCATACTAGATATTAAAAATTTAAAAAAAAACCCCAAATTTTGAAAAATTGGAGCTCAAATTATGTCTAATTCCCTTTAATAAGAATTTCGAAGACAAGTATGGCTGAATCATTGGTTCGAAGGAGGCCATTATCTAAGCCACAGCTAAGTTGAAGCAATTATAATTGATACTTAATAGATAGCTCTATCAAATAAATGAAGGGACCCTATAGGGCTTTGTTGCAAATGAACCAAATTATTGACATGATTCTAGTGTTTTGGCAATTTTTAAATTTTTTTGAAATATTAAATGATTATTTTTAAAGTTAACAAGCTCATCAAAGAAAAATCATAGTTTTATGAGATCAATTAGCAGTATCATGGAGTTACTTTATAGGGAAACTTAAAAAGAATCATTGAATGTTTTATTCGCGGAAAGGCATTTGATGACTTATAATTTCCACTAATTATAAGAAAAGGGTTTATTGTCACCGTGAGTTTTATTTGTCTAAAACAAATGAACATATTGGATACTATTAGTTATCAAGGTCAAATCAAGGGTGTACGGGGATTTACCCCGGGTGGTATTACATACACCCTGAGGCCGCAGAATGAATTAATATTAAAAAATGAAATTGAAATTGTAATGAATATCATTTATTCATACCAATAGAATATTAAGAAATAGGGATTTTGACAAATTATTTATTCATTTACTTCATTGAACGTTACATTTTTTGCGCAAAGATCTATAGGTGCACATATAAACAAGAATTGCATTGTCACGTCACATTTTATTATACCCGGCTTCAGCAGGTGGTAGGGAAATTTACACCCGGCTTGTTAACCAATCAGATCTCGCGTTATAAGCGACATAGGAAATAAAGAAATGTATAAATGTGATACATGTTAATTTATAGTGAAGTTCGGAATTTGACAATTATTTGGTATGGGGATTTTATGTACAATTCTAACTTTTCTTTCATTGTGTGTCGCAAACCATTATGTTTCAATTATTTCATTTACTTTAATTAAAAAAATTCACATTTTTACCATTTGAAACTAGCCTTGGGGGTATTAATCCTTTTAGGACAGTTCTAGTTTTATTTATGCTGCATTTAGATTAACAGTTAAACTCATTCATTTCAATTTTTAGATATGATATATACATGATGGAATATTTATTTGTTTTGTAGACTATCGGAAGGCATTTGATAGTGTTGATAGAAATTTTCTCTTTAAAAAGCTTATAAAACTTGGTATCAGAGGAAAAAGTTTCAGAGTATACTTTCCTTGTATAAGAATGTCAAGAGGTGTGCAAAATATAAAAATAATTTCAGTGAATTTTTCAATGTAAAACAAGGAGTCCTTCAGGGTGAGGCATTGTCTCCTCTACTTTTTTCTTCTTATTAGAATGATTTTGAGAATTTATACATTATGTCAGATTGTGAAGATATCTTACTCCAAGAAATGATGTTTGCTGATGACATGGTTTTATTATCTGAATCTCCAGAAGGCTTACAAAATATGCTTGATTCACTTTATCAATATTGTAATGACTATAAACCATCAGTTAATGTGTGTAAAACAATAATATTAGTTTTTAGAAAATCTGGACGGTTGAAACAAACTGAAAGGTGGTTGTATTATAAGGAGGAGGTTGAAAGTGTTAATTAATTTACTTATTTAGGGCTAACACTATCATATACTGGTAGTTTTTTGAAATCCCAGCTACAACTGGCATCCCAAGGAAGAAAATGTATGTTTAAGCTTATGAAAACAATGAAAAATGTATACTTTAACCATGTTACTCGTTTATCATTATTTGATACATATGTAGGAAGTGTGTTGAGCTATGCAAGTGAAGTATGGGGATTTCACAAGGGTGATGCTATTGAAAAAATACATTTGAAATATCTTAATATTATGTTCAAAGTAAGAAAAATACTTAATCATTGATGGTGTATATTGAATTAGAACGCTTGCCACTATGTACTCAAACAAAAATTCGCATTGTTAAATTTTGGTGTAAATTATTAGAATCTGAGAATTGTTTAATGAAAAGTATTTATCAAGATATGTTTGAAAGGGCTGAAAAATATCCATGTGTGAAATACAACTGGCTACTTAATGTAAAACATTTGTTATTTTCATTGGGATTTGGTGAAGATTGGTATTGTCAAAATGTTCCAAAAAAAGATTGTCCTTGGATGTTTTTAAAGAAAGACTACAAGACTGTTTTCAACAAGATTGCAATGCATTTTTTTCAACATCATCAAATGTGTTTTGTATAGATATTTAACAAACAAGTTGTGTCTACAGTCTTATTTATTAAAACCAATTTTAGTCAAGTATATTCAGCTAATTACAAGATACAGATTGAGTGCGCATTCATTAATGATAGAGAAGAGAAGATTTACTCAGTTACCTAAAGAGCAAAGATTATGTATTTTTGTCATTTGGATGTTGTAGATGAGTATCACTTTATTTTTAAATGCTCGCTGTATCATGAATATAGGAAACTGTACATCAAAAAATACTATTGGTATAAACCAAGTATGTATAAACTGTTACAATTATTGTCAACTGAAAATAAGACTGAATTAAGGTGGCTCTATACACCACTTTTTGATGACGCAGTACGCAAAAAAGTAAATCTGAAAGCATGTATTTCCGGTACTGGCTGATTTAAACTGGGGTGGATTGTATGGGAACCGCTCTTTTGAAAATTTTGTTAAAGAGGTATAGCGCACTTAATATACGATTTCGCCTAAAATATAAAACTTTTGCAAATATCAGACATTTTCAATATTATTCAATATTTAGTGTTCTTACTGAAAATTAGAGAATTATTTCAATTAGTGACTTTTCTAATACAATCATGTATATTGTGATATATATTTAAAAGACATGCAATGAAAGTGTTAGATGCGTGGCCTAGTGGTAACGCGGAGGTCTTTTTGATTTTGTGGTCGCAGGATCGATTCCACCAGAGAGATAAGAATAGTTTAAATTACATGCATCTAATCGGCTGGAATTTTTTTTTCAATTTATCTTGTTTAATTCAGCTAAAGTATGACTGAGCACACCAATTATAAACAGATCTCTTCAATAACACTATACATGTATTCTATTTACAACTGTAAACTTAGATTCATTGCATTTTGCTGGAAGTTATCACGGTTCAGAATACCAACTGACATTAAACACACTGTTCTATATTCATTTCTCGATGCAGGTGTCCCGAATTTATGACAAATCAGTTGTTACAGACACCATTACAAAAGCAGTATCCATGTTTCGAAAATCAAAATGCGACAGGTACCTGAAGCTATATTTAGTAACAGGTACTTTCCGTCCAGACACAGGTGTAGGCGAAATAATGGAAAAAGGCGCTATACCTCTTTGAATAAAATTAATTTGATAATTGGAAAATTCATTATTTAAAGTACGATGTTTTTAAATACAATTACACTTGTAAATACCGTATTATTTTTAAAGATATAATGTTTATATCATTCATGTAGATAAATTTCTCTCAGGTTGGGATACATAAATCCTATAAAATAATTTTCCCCTTTATTTATTTGACTTAGTTTTGCATTAAAGTGAATATATTACTTATATAGACCTATAATGAAATATGTATGTATTTATCATTCCAAAACAATATTTAGGAAATTTTCTTCAACTAAGAAATTGAAAAGTCCCCAAGATGTTTGAGCCTTGGGACTTAGGAAAGATTACTCCTACTTGAGGAACTTTCATACCAAATAAAATTTTAAAATTTTTTTGTGTTTATTTGTAATGATTTTCATTCAATTTTTTAAATCACATTTATTAAAATACATTTTCTTATAACATCAAACAGCTTTTTTAGATGATTTGTCAACAGAGTTAGAAGATATGAAAATTATATGTTTTGGGGAAATACTCAAAAATTTGCATTAATAATATTTTTGAATGTTATGTAGTGTTATATTTTTTTTTATGTGTCTGAAGGAAATATCCATCATTTGACAAACAATTTTCTTTCAATTTGTTAATATTTAACTTTTTAAAAATTATTTTACAAAAACACGAAAAAACATTAAAAAATTCTTTAAAAATACCTGTACTATCACTATCATCATTTTAAAATTTGATAAGTATATGTTTTGTGGTCTTCTATTGAAAATTGGAATAAACTGTGGGTGTATAGAGCCACCTTAAGTAATTTAGGAAAATATCTACAGAGAGCAGAAACACTCAGAAATTTGTTTGTAATATATAAATAGATAATACTTTGATACATTTAATACGTGTATTGCTATATATTATTTCTTATATTGTATATATTTTATGAATTCTGTTATCTTAATTATATTATATTTTTATGAATTCTGATATCTGATAAGCCATTTGGCTTAAGAAATAAATAAACTAAACCATACGTTGTCTTAGATAACAAAATCGTCTTATTAACTTAGAATTAACTAAGGTCATCTAGAGCATTACCTTTCAAATTATCCAAAGCAACAATTAATTTTCACCTATAGAGAGTTCATTCTAAGAGATGACGAGCGGCTACGGCAACTAATGCTATATGTTTCAGAGACAATAAATCATTACAAAAGGTTACCTACACACTTAATAAGGGAGACACGAGAAGTAAATACCAATTGCATTATGAGAAAACGTCATTTAAAAATAAGTTGTTAAGCTCGACGACTTATAGAGAAAAAAAACCTATATCTAGTTTAAATGAATCAGGAATTATGGCTAGGTTTAAAAATATTTTATTGCTTTCCCCTACTCTACAAAAGGCAGAACGAAAACCACGCAATATGTATACAATTTACATTGATTTAAGTGTAAGTAATGTTATCGATTCTCCCTATACATAAAGTATCATTTTCAAAGGATGGGAAATACATTTTAACTTTTTGTTAATAATTAGAAGCATGCATAAGCTGCAAAATTGAAATGGTCGAGACACACGGATATTTCAAATCCAGAAGTTAACATCAATTGCCGAGATATTCGGTGAAATCATCAGTTAAAATATCAAATCAGAGCGAAATCTCGGCCAAAATTAATGAAATTTGACGACAAACATCTTTAGGAAAAAACCTCTTTATAGCATTTTAACCCTTACTTACCCACAGCTACGGTTGACGATGACGTGTTTTTAATTGTGACCCAGTTAAAAGTTGTTTGTGAAGCTGCTACTGAAGTTGGTTTCGTGGTTGTTGTAGTTAAATGTGTTGGTGTTGTTGTTGTTGGTTTCGTAGTTGTTGTTGCTGTTTGTGTGGTTTTTGTTGTTGGTTGTGCTGTTATTGATGTTGTTTGTTGTATAGTTGTTGATTGCGTGGTTGTTTGTTCTGTGGTTGTGGTCATTTTCGTAGTTGTTTCCGTTTGTCTTGTAGTTGATGCAACTATTAGAAACATCAAGTGTTTTGATTAAAAGTTGTTAAGGTCTTTCTATGTTGCAAATAGGTTCCATTAATTTAATAGTTCGACACTCTTTATTTTTCTATGCATTTGTAAATGGTGTTATAGTTTTTGTCATCCTAAAAATATGTTACAAGTATGTCTTCTACATCTTTGAGTAATGAAAGGTCTTTACTTTGGCATTATATAAAGGTGTAAATAAAAACCCGCTATTTTTAAAATATCACTGAAAGAGGATACATGTATATTATACAACAGTTGTGGTCACTATATAAAAGTCTACTTCCTAAATATTCTTCGCTTATTTGTCAAAACTATGGTTCACTCAAGCTAGCCTTTACTATAGAGATGTTAAAGATAACAAATATTTAAATGGTCAAAAAAAAGTTAAAATGCAACTAAAGTCAATCTTTGACCACTTTAATGTATAATATTCTAAGATAAAATGTTTAACTTTTAAAATTCCTATTCAAATTTAAGAATTTATTTATCGATAACATTTTTAAAATTGTTTATATGTTTCCATTTTTGATAATGCATTCTTTCTTTCTATGTATTAAACTAAATGTGGATGTAAAACATCTATTCAATGGTTTGTAGTACATGTATTGTAAAAAAAAAAAAATGAAAATTACCAGGATGGCAACGGCAGGGGTCTCCCTGTTTTTCGACGGCATCTATATCAGAATAAAAATACATCTCAGTTTTGACATATGGAGTTTGAAACAACCAAAATTTGCTACTCCTAGAAGCGATATAAATTTTTCAGTAATTTTTTTTTTAATAATGTTCTGAAATAAAATTAATTACCCCGGAGAATGTGAATAAGGGTTTCTAGACAGTGTACAGGATTGTGATTATGTTTCACAATGCGATTGAGCTCCTGCCAAACTAAAACAGAGAAAAAAAACCTTTATAGGTGTTGTATTAATGTAGTAATATATCAGTTTAATTACCTGAGTAAAAGACACCTATAATTTAAGTAAACAAAATTCATGATCTAATTCTTTATTACACGTTGTCAAGGTACATTATTATTGTTATCTGATATTTCTTTTTAATTTCATGCTGATATATTTTGTTTTTACATGCCAATATTTATCTTTATATCAGAATTCTCTTCATTGCATGTGAATGATGACTTTTTGTGATTATGTACCGAGTATGCTTATTATGGTGTGTTATTCATTATAAGATACATATTGAGATATTTTCAACTGAAAGCCAATTTCTAAAATATATAATATTCATAGCTGTGTTATATCATAAAAAGGTTACTAATCCTTTGTATTAAACATGTTTTGTTAAGGGATTAACTAAATTGATTGAGGGGAGACAGGGTATTGATCACGTGACTTTTATTGATCGCATGGCAGTTTATTATAAAGCATATAGTAACAGGTAATAAACATTGTGGAAGTCAAGTTGTTTAAATCGTTTATATAATCCATAGTTATGTAAAGAAGACAACTCCATTTTGATTTGTGTCACCCAAAAAACATTTTTTAAGTTCTTTTTTTAGTAGGCTTACATATTCTCATCAGTTGAATTTGTTTATACGTTGGCGAAAATTTAACGCTTTTAATTTTAAAAATGTAGATGTACAAAATCATATGTGGTTAATATAATCAACCTAGCTATTATTTTGTTAATATTAATAGGTAAAAAAAATGAAAAATGTATATTAAATTTTAATGTTTTAAAACAGAATTTGTCACAAAAAGTCATAATTCCTGAAAAAGGGGTAGGGATGATTCCTATTGTAGTATCTCCGTTGAATTCCATAAAAGTGGTCATAATTTTTTTATATGTTATAAAGCACATGCTGAGGTTGATATACGAAAACTTCATTGACTATTCTTATGTGTCATCATATTATGTTCAAATTTAGAATCAAAAACTCTCAAATTTGAAGGGTTGATTTTAACAATATTTTCGTAAAATTATAATAACTGCTAAGAAAAAAGACAATATTGTAATTAATTCTTAAATTTATTTCTGTTCTTACAATTATTAAATAAAATTTGCAAATAAATTCCATCAAATTAATTAATTATTTCAGAAAATTGAAATTGTCAGAAAAATTATAATGCCAGAAAAGGGTAGTAATTCATATTAAAATATCTCCCTTGCAAGGCAAAAAAGTGGCTGCAAAAATAATATATGTTGTATAGGCCATCCGAATGTTGATGTGTTAAAAAAGCAAAAAATCTATTGACAAATAAATTACATTGCAACGTCCTGTTCTCCCATGAATCCAAGGAGTTTCTGAACACATTTGTTCTTTTTATTTGTTATGAAATGTATCACAGAATAAAGCTCTGCCATTCAGTTAACTGAATGTTAACCGAAAGGTGACTGAGTGGCATAGCTATGCCATTCAGTCACCTTTCCAGACCTTTAAGTTACCTTTCAGTTGACTGAATGGCAGAGTTTCATCCTATGATTTATTACAGAGTTTGTCTAGTAAAGCATCGAGGGCTGACAGCTAGTAAGATTTGTCAGCCCTGTCAAAAGATTACACACCCTGAGAAAACAATAGCTATTTTTATTTTGAAGAATCAGTGTCAAGAGAACAAACATTAGGCTTTATAAAGGTCCTTGTAGATGTTTTTACCTATCGTTTAATGCTGTTTTAAAAGCTTAGATTGTCATATGTTGAGATAAAATTTACAATATTTCTAAAACCAAAAAATATATTTTAAAAAATTACAATCTCGCTGACATAACATTGTGTATCTATAACCCCATTAAAATCATGTATTTCAATAAGGAGCGATTTTTGTTTTCATTTTAACATGCGTAACATTTACCCGCTCAGTAGCACTCAAACCTCTTAGTCCGCTCCTCAAAATCTACATCATTTAGATATAAATTTAGAGAGTTTAGGAATTATGAGACTAAGATTCAGTCACCTTAACTATAGACTCCACTATCGGCTCGATTTTAACAAAATTTAAGTTCAGTATGTGGTAATTTTAAACCGTTCTTTTGGGCGTTCTTACCAACAAATCTGTACGCCCGTAGTAAAAGTGATATCTCGGTCGGACGGACGGTTATTTCATACAACTGGTTTAAATGCTTGTAGCATTCTACAAGTTCTACAAGTATTTAAAATAATTTGCAACTGGACCTCCAGATGTACATGTGTACAGTTTTCTGTAAGAATTAAAAAGCGCTATATAAAATCAATTAAAAACCTAAACAATGATGATGACGACAGACTCTTCATTCTGACGAAAAATGAAACACTTACCAGCTGCATGTGAATGACATGTCTGTGTGGATTGATGGGGATAGGGAGATCCCAACAGGTGGGTGATAGCATCTAAAATAAACCAAAATAATAGCACATAGCAAGGTGCAGTTTGAGTAAAACAAAAAACAAAAAACCCAAAAAACTTTTTTAGATCATCTTACTTTGGTATGAAGAAGGATAGTAACCGTGAGCGTTGTTACTACATGCAAAAGACCAATGAAAATCTGAAAAAGTGCTTTTTAAATGTCTTAATCATTTAAGGTGACTCGATTACAATGTTATAATACTATTAAAAGGTATATGATCATGGTTTGAATTGTTAATTGTTAAAGATCTTATGGTATAAATGGCACTTGCTCTCCTTTCTTTTTCGTTTTTAATAAACTTTTATCGTGAACTATAAAATAACGTCTAAAGACAAAAGACTTTTGGGAAATAAAAATTCATTCGTAAAAACAAGAGTCCCAGGGGCCACCTGAGCAAAAATAGCCATAATTCTGATCAAATCAGCATTACATTATCAAAATATCTTGACAACTAAGTAGATCTTGCACAAAAACTTAAAAAATCTGCCGATTTTTATCCAATAATTTTTATGGTTTTTAAGAATATTTTTTGAAAATTTTCTCTATATCTTCCTATGTAAAAATTTATCTCCCCATTGTGGCCCGACCTATCCCCGGGGATCATGGTTTGAACAAACTTGAATATACATTGCATGAGGATGCTTCCACGCAAATTAAAGCTTTTCTGGCCAAATGGTTTTTGAGAAGAAGATTTTTAAAGATTTTCTCTTTATATTCTTATGTAAAACTTTATTCCCCCATTGTGGCCCCACCCTACTACGAGGACCATGATTTGAAAAAACTTGAATCTACACTACCTGAGGATGCTTCCACACAAGTTTCAGCTTTTCTGGCCTAATAGTTTTTGAGAACAAGATTTTTAAAGATTATCTTAATAAATTCCTTTGTAAAAATTTATCCCCCCACTGGGCCCCACCCTACTACGAGGACCATGATTTGAAAAAACTTGAATCTACACTACCTGAGGATGTTTCCACACAAGTTTCAGCTTTTCTGGCCAAATTGTTTCTGAGAAGAAGATTTTGAAAAATCCCAACAAATTTTCAATAATTCTAAATTATCTCCCCTTTAAAATGGGTGTGGCCCTTCATTTGAACAAATATGAGTCCCCTTAACCCGGTGATGCTTTGTGCCAAGTTTGGTTGAAATCGACCCAGTGGTCACCTGGAGAGAAGATGAAAATGTGAAAAGTTTACGACAACGACGCCAACGACAACGACAACGACAATGACGCCAACGACGACAGACAACGGACAAATCTTGATCAGAAAAGCTCACTGGAGCCTTCGGCTCAGGTGAGCTAAAAAGGAAGGTACACATTGAAATATTAACAGTTAAATAAGTGAATATTGACAACTGGGATAACACTCATTAGCAATGATCGTTGACAGTTTTTAATTAAGTCCTGAATTTCCAATATAAGATACTTTTTGGTTACATTAGTTACACCTACACCTCTTGTTTAATGTCTTACGTCTAGACCAAAATTTGATCGGTATAAATAGGTATCAGGTGTATGTTAAATAAATATTTTAATTATAAAATTTTGAATTTAACATTTGTATTATTATTGTATAAAATGCATTTTAAACAAGAATTGCAAAGAAATCTGAGATTGAATTATAGGAATAATTTTTTCATATACGTGAGTTTTTGGACGGTTAACTTATTTGGTTTTTAATACTGTAATAAATATTCTTACCCTCGGAAGACATATATGGGTAATGAAGATCATAGGCCTTAGAACATACGCATTTATTATCAGTACCATCTGGATAGAGCGCTATAAAATACATTATACATACATAAGTATTGTGAATTGTAGTTTATTATCCGAACTGCAACAAAAGTAAAGATGATTAGTTGAAATATGCAGAATGTATGACGCTGTACAAAGTTCAGACTAAAATTAGACACATGGTCAAAATCGTTAACTAAGCTGTACAACATTACCAAGAGATATCCAGTCTATATTTTTTTGTTACAATGATTGAATGTAAAATTTTGAATTGGTTTCAAATCTATTAAATAGTTTATCAAAATCTGTTTTCGTTTTCTATCCATTTTATTCAAAATAGGAACAATTAATATATATATATATATATATATATATATATATATATATATATATATATTCTCATATTAACATTAACTGCAGTTATGACCATGTTATTTTGTTTGTTGTGGTTTTTTGTTATGCAGTTATCTATAAAACCGTAACAGTATGCAACGTCGAACAACAACGTTACCCGTTTAACGTGTAAAGAAGAGGAGTTCACGACCCTATCTTTGAATTTGAAATACATTTAAAGAGTGTCCTTGCACTAAATAGGGTATGACGTTACATAAACGACGGTTAGAGGTATTTACATACAATACGACGCAATAGATATATATGAAGCAAAAACGCCACACATTTTAACTTGCCATTTTGGGCCACAAGCGTTTCATTTGCAATTTTTGGTGCAGTTTTAAGGAGGTTGCATAAGTGATGATATAAATAGATACCCTCCGTGAACGTTTTTTTAACACATGTACACCATTAAAAAAACAACAACATTGGTACTCATTTAAATAAACATGTAATGGAAACAAAATTATTGTGGAAGAATAAGTATGAAATGAGAAAAAATGGAGACAGGCGAGTAACTTTAATGTATTTGTTACAGATATATCTAATTTAAATAGATTTAACAATAATGGATTGGTTTATCTAGCACATTTAAATAACTGTTTCATAATTAATTTTTTGCTATTACGCGATTCAAGTCCATGCAAACAACCATACATGGCTATGAACAGTAATACCTGCCATGTGCTCAATCAGTTGTTCTCTATTCTGTCCATGATAGTGATTTGAATGTTCTTCCATCAAAAATGACCACACTAATATAATAAATAAAATTTGTTTTAGATATCTTCATAACCTCAAGTAATATAAAGATGCATTTTTTAACACATAAACTAAACATCAAAATACAAGTAAACTTTTGTAACCGGAACCAGTACGACAAGGGCAATAACTCTTGTGATCAAAGTATCTCTAAAGTCAAATACTGGCTCAGATAAAAATCAACCCAGGTAAGGGGATTCCTGAACTATGGTCAACACATGTAATGAAAACACCAGTAAGATTTAACACAATTTATTAATGTTTATAGAGTTGATTTAAGTCAAGGATAGCAACAAGAATTTTATAATAATAGACGAAAATATGGAAATTAACAAACAGAAGTACTCAAAGGGAAAATTACTCTGAAAATATGTATAATCTAAATTTATAATGAACTGATATTACAATGGATACTTGATAATTGAATTAATTTTTACAATTAATAAAAAAAAATAAGAAAATGCAAAATTTGCCAAAAATCAAAATATGCTCCTACTGGGCCACCATAGAATCTAACAATAGATTTAATAATAACAGACGAGGAACGATGAATGAGGAACGAGCTACATCTCTATAAATATTAAATTTCTCCTCTATGACAAATAAATGTAAAAATGACTAAGATAATCCTCCTTATAAAAATAAGTTATCTACAACACCTTGAACCAGGACTGGGAAAGGGAAAACCTATCTAAACTTACACTCTAAACCTCAAGGAAAATCTGTATTATAAAAAAAAATGCTTTAAACCCTACAAAAATGAACTAAATCCTAACTCTACATAAATCATGCTTTCTTATACTAAACCTAACTCTAACCTATTCATAGCTGTAAAACCAAGAGGTTTAAGTGCCAAGAATAGAAAGGGGGACTTACCATAAGGTAATCACTCCCTAACCCAAGTAAAGAAAACTGACCGAACACTCTCTTATATATACCTGTATTCTATTCACTAATTTTAACCAATGAAAACCAAAGAAACTAGAGTAACTTAGCCAATCAGAGAACAGGTAACTTTATAACTTAGGCAAAAGTGACAACATGGATACTATTTCCTGTAGAAGTGTAACTATAAATAGGATAATTTTTAACTTGTTCAAAATATGAGAGTAGAAAGAATTAAATGATCAACAGTAAGTATTTGAACCTTAGGAATGACAATAAACTGTTTAAACTGTAAAAACTTCAAGAAAAATGCAAACTGTATAATGAAAATAAACAAATTTGTTACACTTTAACCACCTCTTTGAGCTTTGGTTGTCTAAATAAAATGATAATTGAAGGGTTTAAATAAAAATATATCTGTTACCAAAAAACTATAAATATACAGAACATGAAATGCATTGGCAGGAAATCGAAACCACTTCGTAATTGATATGGATCTCAAAGGCATATTTTATAGACATTTAATGAAATGTACTGGTTTATCGAGGTTTGTTATGTGTTGGAATAAAAACATCACTCTGGGAGCTCATCATAGTCTTTAACGATACAAGTTTATTCCATACGATTCTACCCGAATAGTACAACAATTTTAGATTAACAATTTGAAAATAATAAAAAAAATAATAATTGCCAATTCGACAATTTATATCGATTCATATGTTTGTTATACCAATTTCTAAAATTGTTTATATCAAATTCAAAAATCTTTTAGATGGCTCCTACATTAATTTCCGTAGTATCGTCTTTTTGCATCAATAAAATAAATATAAGCTTTCTCCCATTTAGCGAGCATGGCTTACTACAAACGAATTATAAAAATTAGTTGCTCAAAAGGCATTGCGTATTAACATACCCCCCCCCCCCCCGGACTCATCTGGGTGACACACACACACCCATTTCTCTCTCTCTCTCTCTCTCTCTCTCTCTCTCTCTCTCTCTCTCTCT
>WFKH01011801.1:3824936-3871463 GCA_016163765.1 Magallana hongkongensis
TCTCTCTCTCTCTCTCTCTCTCTCTCTCTCTCTCTCTCTCTCTCTCTACCTGTGTGCTCGCTAAGACAGTCTCCTTTCATGTAGGCATCATAGTCTGATAAAAGACAATCATAAATGTAACATGTAGTGAAAACATACATTTCATAAGACTAATAATGGTTCTATTTTTAACCGAGATTGAACAAAATAATTTAAAATTACTGTGATCAGCATTGGTGTGGGTGTCAGGAATGTGACAGGAAGTGCACGGTGGATCAGAGTGGGCATTAAAGGCTTCTGTAACAATTTAAAATAAACATAGGTAAAACAAAAATATGTTGTTCTCTTGAATGAATATATAGATTTTAACATAAACTGTTGTTCGACACACTTTCTAAATTAAAAGATTTGTATTAATCAAAATCAATAAAGATAACAAAATATTCTACACTGATAAAATAAATCTATATTAAGTACTCCAAATGTACCGTTCATATGATGAACAAATTCATCAAAACAAGTTGTTTGCAGTTGATGTTCTTCAGAATTCCGCAAACGTAGAAGGTCTTGCCAGACTGATAATAAACGTCGTTCATTAGAGTTATGCAAAATTCAAATCTACTATAAACAAACAATTGCTGAATGATAAAAAAGTAAGATTGAAAGAGTGTTTAGTGAATAGAAAATGTAGGTAAGAGAAAAACAAGTACATCGTATAAAAATTCACCATGAAGTTCAATTATCCGAAAAATAGAGGCATTTTCAAAGAATAAACTTACGCTGATTTCTAGTATGACATTTAGCAGACAGTTCCATCACACCAAAATTGTATGGTATATTAGATAGATATCTGGTGATGATATCTTAAAGATATAAAAAATAAGGAATAAAATCAAATTGATCTAGTCTTTGTGTATTTGTTTATTATTCATTTACCAATGAAACTGGAGAGGATTATAGTCTTCATAGCTGTCTTTCTGTCTGTCATTCTCTCCCAACTTGGTTTTCCAGACCCTTTTCGTTATATTTGGTTTGAAGAATTTAAAACTTACTGTGTATCTTTATAATGAGAAACTACACACTAATCAAGTTTGAGTTGAATTGTTAAGATTGATAAGCAAATGGTTAATAAATGTTTTAAACGACCTTTTTTCTAATAGGATTCGTCCCTAGGAAAACATCTATCACCGAATTTTCTCGAACCCCATTCAACACATAAAACGACATTCCTTTTGAAATAAGGTTGCAGTAATATTGCCTATGCTTTACTCCCATAATGCTTGTTTTTATTAATTCTCTTATTGTACCTTTGTATGTAGGGTGGTTCATACAGTGGTGGTAATAATCAGCTGTAAAACATCACAATAAAATGATTTATATCATTTGAATAATGAACAGAAATTGTTAGAATTATTGTCATTATTTATATATAATTATATCAATGACCTACGTTGTCCCCAAAAGGAGTAATGTATCTTTGATGAACTATCAGTACACTCGCAGTCGGAAAGTTTCAAACCTAGAAGAGACAGAAGATCATGGACAGCTAGTTATAGACTTTTTAAATACTAAAATTTTGCATATGTATATACAGAACAAATTAGTTTGTAGATGCATATTGGAAAATCTTAAAATTATTACCTAATATATAATGTACATATTTTTATGTTGTAAGAGTTGAGAGAGAGAGAGAGAGAGAGAGAGAGAGAGAGAGAGAGAGAGAGAGGGGCAGTGTTTATACATAAATAAACAATACTCATGAGATGAGAAGTTTTACAAGGATGCTTGAAAAAAAACAATATAATAATAACAAAATAATGCATTCAAAATAAGGATTAAAAGATAAAGAAACAATTAAACCACATCTACTACAACTTACCCCATATTTTGCCAGTGGATTTCATATTCCTTATATTAAAATTTTTTCATTGGGACATATTTTTCGTAAAAAAACTTGTTATGCCATTATAACATTTTTAAATGCATGTATATTAGGAGTCACAGTTTTTGTCTCAATTAGGAATTCTTTGTAAGTACCGAATATCAGAAATAAATTAAATGTTCGGAACAAAAAGAAACATGATTAATCCGATGCGAGAAAAATTCGTAAAAGGTAACATTTTTGGTCTTGGATGCTTATGCATGCTTTCTTGAAGTGTAATCTAACTAATAGTTGCTTGAAAAATTATAGTGATTAAGGTGATTGGGTAACGTTACTTATCTCTTTAATATAGAGGACGATTTATTCTCTTGCTCTATACAAAATAAATGAAGTGATGTAAGTATCCAATTATAAAGTAAAGAGCAACCTTCGTATAAGGTTATCGAAACAAATATGTTTTGGGAGAAAGATCTGTGCCATGTTCTGTATCACTTACCTGCCATCTCCCTCACTAGTGTGGACATACAGTAGTGGTCCTGCTGGCGGAGATAGTCCAGTTTATTGAACACTGTAGAAAAAAAAACCCACTGTATATGGGGATTATAAGCAAAACACTTTTTTGTTAAATCAGTTATTGGAAGTTCCACGGCAAGTTTACAAGCGCCGAGAACTGCACGCTAGCTTACACAGTAAACAATGTTTGGCGTCGAGAACTGTACGCTATCTTACACAGTGAACAATGTTTGGCGCCGAGAACTGCACGCTATCTTACTCAGTGAACAATGTTTGGCTTGTGAATTAACCATAATAGATTTGGTTTTCCTTTGGGCGTGTGAATATTGGGGAACTAAATTGTTCACAAATAATAGGCATGATTTAAGCATTGATGCTTATTTTTGGATATCGTCGGTCTTATAATAACACACCAGTCCGTGCAGACAAATTGAATACCGCACGTGCAGATAAAACGCGCGGTATTCAATTTATCTTCAAATTATCCCTATGTACTTATATTGACGTTTATTTGTATGAAATATTTGTGTATCGTCGCTTTAAAGCCATTATATACGCTCTTTGTCAAGGATATGAATAATAGATGTAACAGCCATAAAACGTTATTTAGTTCGCCTTTGCGGCTAAAAATATAGTGCCAAAAACTTTTTCGAGAAACTCTTTTTATTAACGCATAGATATGATTTAACGATTACTTCTCATAAGTACAGATCAAATTGCTTCTGTAAGTTTGAACGTTTCATTTAATCTAACAATAATAAATATATATTCAAAACACGTGATGATGTTTAATTATGCTCACACGCCGTGATCAGGTTTGGCGTTTTATTGAAAATTAAGCGTCACAGATTTCCAATGCAAACATAAGGAAAATATACACTGAGTGTAAATATAAAATAATGACACATTTTGAATAAAAAACCCCTCAACATTGCAACATAAATTAAGCATGTGGAAATGTAGAGCGATACATAATTATTCTAAAAACATCGGAAGAGTACAGGCGTTCTTTTTAGATTCTATTAAATTGTGAGAAGTGGATGTGGCGATATTTAAGAAATCTCCTTTTTAAAGTTTTATTTAGAGATTTTCTGAACCGGTTTATAATAAAAATATGTTTTAAACACGTATACTAGTATAAGGTCAAATACAAACTCTGGTAGTTGGCAAAGAATTGAAAATGCTTGTTGATGTTGAATTTATGATTGGGTTGAGTCACGTTAGGAAAGCATAAATCAAATGCTGCTATCTTCGCCAGCATTTGTAATACAGGTTTTAAATCAACTGTTATATGTGTAAACATTTAACATAATACCGGGTAATAACAAGCATGGTAGCTCAATTTTCAATGATATCAAACGTACCCGCGTATATACAAGTAAATATACTTAATGAATAATGAAACACAACCATATTCAATTATTCATACAGCAATTAGACGAAATTGCACTACTCACTACTAATTTTCCATAAATGACGATCCTTAAAATTAAACTTAAATGAGTCAATATTAACTCCAGATGGAGAAAAAAATATTCAAAGTACAAAGATCGGTCATTAACTAATATTTAACACGATTGTGATCAATTTCTTCTGTGTGTCATTCGGGGGAATATAGTCATAATTATAAATAATGAAAAGAAATTTTCCCCTTCAATAAAACTGGGCAATTTTTAAACAAGTAGTTTTACCTGAATATGTTCTATGACAATTGACCCGTTCTGCTTCTCCAAAAATATCTGAAATATTTCAATAAGGCTAAATGGTCAGTCACTTTTTTCAATGATTTTCATGTTTACCTAAATAATATTTGCAAGAACATGCATGTTGACAATGGATATAGATTACCTTGGTAGTAACCGTGATTGTTGTAACACGTGTAATGGTGGGAGCTATGTGAACTGTTCGAACTGGAGCTAGCACTTGCACTAACAGCTATACTTGTGCCATGGCCAGATGAAGTTTGTGTCTGGTGGATCGATTGATGGACTGTGGTATGAGATACGTAGACCGTGTGTCTACTTAATGCTTGATCACATTCTAAAAGAAATGCAACAATTTTTGATTTACTGGTTGAATGAGGCACAATTGCGTTACTTTGAAATGATTCTTTTAAATATCGATCTTAAATGTAATTAGATATTTCTTAAAAATTATACAAAATAGAAGGAAATTTTGTAAACATTACACACAATATCTAGCAAGTTCGCCCTTAACTCGGGATTGTATAACAAGGGAAGAAACATGATCTAAAACACAATGTAAAAGTTAAAAACAAAAAATATCATTCTAGCTAAAAATTATAACAATGTAAAACAAAAGGTCTGGAAGTTAGACTGAATAGTTGGGGTATGTTATTTAGTCACATTTCAGTAACCCCAGATAGCTTCTAAATTACTGTCTGGAGAAAATACATTCAGTAATCATTTCGATACCAACGAAGACACTAATATATTCCCTCCATATTCTTGATTCACCAAGACCATTTATATCAATGTAATGCATATTCGTGTAACATAATAAGCAAAACAAAAAGTAAATTAATTTGCCACTGTTAATTTGTTTGCCTAAAGAGCTGGTTCAGAAGATAGTTAAATAACAAAAAATACCTGATATACACTTAATAATTCAAGAAAAATCAACTGCGTGATTTATTTTTATTATTTCAATTCTTACCAGGTATATATGCACTTGTTTAAAAGAAATTTCACATTTATAATTTAGATTTTCCTTTATAAAGGTAAAATTATGTAGGAAATAGTCTATGCATATACAATTTAAAAATTGTTGAAGGTGCAGAATACACTTTTTTGTTATATTCTTTTGTGTAGCATTAACCAAGTAATACGAACACAAAGACTATTAACTAAATATTGTACGAAAATGTTTACAGGAGACAATGATGCTAGCTTCAAAGGACATAGCAAAGCATATAAATTAATCTTAATATGATAATCTCTAAATCTAAGACTAGTTGGCTTTGTGAGATTAGTGGTGGAAATAATATGTAAATACAAAGAACGAGTGTGTAACCTCACCATAGAGGTGTACGCTGTGAGGAGTGTGTATTACTCCATTGTCCAGATGACAATGTATAAAGTCCATGTGAGTACCCTCTGGAAGACCGCGGACTATATACTGACCGTTCACGGGCTCTAAGTAACACCGTGAATCCTCAAATGGAATAAAACTACAGCAATTAATCACTAAAATGAAAACAAAACAAGAGCAAAATGTTAAACGCAATGATAAGAAGAATCATATAATTAGAAAATAGTCATTTCATTTCCTATATCTCTCATTTAATTACAGTTAAGAAATTTCATCTCTTACTAATGCAAGTATACTTCTAAAATTCTTCCTAACAAAGCCTTCCCCAAAAACTTCATATTATTTAATTTTACTTAAGTATCTACATGTATTTACGTAGTATGGTAACATTGTCAAATATTTTAATAAGAATTTTTTACACTTTCTCCCACCAGTAATACACGTTTTGCTCGTACACTGCTACATATTCAATTTTCTTACCTTGAAAGGATTGGCAGAGAAAGATTCCAATATAGATTGCACCAATTGCCATGTTTGGCATTGGTTTGTTCTAGCAAAGAGAAGTGCACAGATTTATCAACCCCTTATTTTCAATTTTTTTTTTTTTTGATATTTCTAAATAATTCAGAACATGTTTATATTTAGCCATTTTTTTTTTAGTAAATTCAACTAACCAGCACACTCTAATTTCATCTTTCATATACTTGTCGGTAAAATTTACTGAAATTTATACATTGCTTTTGACATATTACAGACTCTTGTTTCTGTAATAAAAGTTTAAGCTAAAGTATATTTTCTTACTCCATGGAGTACAAACTTTCCGTATTTAATCTCGTAGAAAAAGCAGTGGACAATTGTTTAGAACCATTCTCTACTAAAATATTCATCTACAAAGCCATGTATAGTATAAAGCTTTTTGATAAATTCTTATACTATCCTTACAAACAGAGTCCAAGTGTTTATCGAATACATGGTTTTGTACATAAATTATGTTATCTGATACGGGTGGTGGATACTACTTCTCTGATAAACCTTTATTTTCAACATGGGTGTTGCTTTATCAAATAAAAGAATCATTTTTGACACAGACCTTTGCTTCTACTCTTTAGCGACCAAGTGTTATGACATCTAATCGACAGTTCTTTTCTGTTATTTGTAATTTAACACATTCAAAATTGTTTCACCTTCGATTCAATTCAAACTTTAGCATTAGCAACTTTTGTGTGTGTCAATCAACTTTATCGATCTAGTTATCAATATTTCTTTTTAATTGATAAACAGTTAAAACACGTTTTTAAAATATTAAAAAAATTTTCAATGGTTTTTTTTCAGTGATATGTCTTATCGAAAACAGTTATATTAATCTCTGAAAAGCCGCATTCCACTGTCATGCGCACGGTCACAATCACATCACAATTCCCCGTTGCATCATCAATTAGGTTAAAAAAAAATCAAATTCCTGCCTCTTTTAGGGAGTCTGAGAATCTCGATTAAAATCAAACATCTATATATATATTAAACATCTTTGATTTTGTGTTTTAATATTTGCTTTATCTAACTCTTAGAATTAGTTTTTATTTTCGCTCGTCAAGCATCTCAAATTAATTCACCATTTGAACTGTGTGGATAAAGCAAACATAAAATCACACATATTGGAAAATGCATGTCCGAAGATTTTGCTCTTAAATCAAATATTATTGCAATTCACGAACTTTTGGATGCTATTTGTGCAGATAGGAGAACATATAAGTAAATTTGCCATTTATAGCAGATATATTGATGCCGTAGAATTGAGTGTAGACAGTTTTCCACTGTGTTCACCTCTCGATAGAGCAGTAATCGATGATTATTTTTACTCAAGTGCCTTGTGTTATTTTTTATGCTATTATATTAACTTATTTTTCAGCTATACGGTTCTTTGTACATATATTTCATAAGATGTTTTAATTAGTATATGGCAAAAGTGTCAGTTTTTTCCTTTTTCTTAATGTACATGTATTGAATAAAGCAAGACCGAATAGGTTTTCATCGACTAAAGGTTTCCTCTTTGTTTTTCAAAAATCTACCCGTTAAAAGAATAAAACAAACAAAATTTTGAGTTTTTTAAACATGTCTTTTTTTAGAATATTGTAAGAAGTACACCAGAAATTTCATGAACATTGACAAATGTTAAGATTCTAGTTTCTGATATGTCTCTTTTGAATAAATTGAGAATGAACGAGCATTCTGAGAGTATTGCATTAGCAATACATGTCCCCTACGGGAATGAAGTTATACAGGTAGGTTGAAATCAATTCGCGAAACTATAACGAAAAATGTCTGGAAAACGGAGAGGAGATAGAATGACTGACAGATTGCGATAAAGACTATAGCCCCCCCCCCCTTTCCAGCGTTTACCGGTAGGGGACTAATTATGCAATTACAAATAAAAGTTGATGAAATTCGATTAGCATATCTTTTGTGTAACATGACCTTATACTTATCTATGACAATGTCGTTACGTTTGTAATCATAGTCTTGATCTGGAAATAATCGCTCAAATAAATTAAAACAAATAAGGAAATCCTATATAATATGAAATAGTCTGCTTGACGTATTGATAAAATCAACAAAAATAAATCAATCTGAAATATAAAAGGATGCACTATTTCTAAACAAAATGATTTTGCAAAACAAAAATATCAAGTGTGCATCGACTTACTGACGACCAGGATTGCTGTGAAGGACAGGACAATGTTGTCTTGAGATAAGGCTGGTGGTGAATTGGTTCTTGTCAAGCTTATTTTTAGATTCATTGTATTCATTGACAACTGTTGACGTGACGAACGTGACTTATGTGACATAAAAAACCAAGATAATCGCAGCAGAAACTGACATAGCACTTTGTGCGTGCACGTATGCTAACACGGTGAATAAATGGATTTCAATTTTTCATAGGACGCAAAAACAGATACACAACACCAAATACAAACATAGTCGGTCAAATAGACAAATATTGACAAAATATTTTTAGATTAGAATAGTCCATGACTGTGAACAACGCGTAGGTAATGTAGTACACCAGAGGCAAAAAATCCCACTATTGAAAGTAGGTACACCTGGGATAGCCCATATTAAATACTGACTATTTACGAGTTCTAAATAACACCGTGAATCCTTTATCGGTAATAATTTAGAGTTAAAACTGTGAACATAAATACGCGCCTATGGCATGTTGGTAGATAAAATCGCTCAAACAGCAACACTAAACTATGCAATATAAAGGCTTTAATATAACTTGTTGAAATTAAATCATATTCCTTCGGTTTCGGTGGAAATGTGGAACAAAACTATTGTATCAGTTTTATCGTTTAACAAACTTTATATTTTTATGATGTCAAATGTTTGATTGTCACTAAATCTACAAAAAACTTTGAAAACGACAGTCATACTTTATTAAACATATTTTACTTTGCTATCGAATCACGCAGAATGATTGAAATAATTACTTCTATCGTTTCTTGCTCCAACAAGTTTGTTCAACGGTTTAAACAATGATTTTTTGCGTAGCATTTCACCTTAAAACGCGTAGAGTAGGGTACTCTACAGAACATTCTATGTATCTGTATTTAAGAGTAAAAGGTGTACTTATAAAGATTGAATAAACTTCAAGTTTTATTTAAACAACATCTTTATTGGATCTTAGATTTGTGAAAAATCAGTACATTACGACGTGATAATTTGAAGCAGTATGGGTAAAACTTTCCGCCTGAGTGGGTTGACGTGGAAGTTCAAGTATGCTGAACTGTCCACCACACTCCTGTGTTGCAATCTGAAATTTAATTTCAAATGAAATGATTTGTCGGGATTTAGTGGTTCATGTAGAATTATAACATACATGTTGCATAAAAAATCGTACGTACTGTCAAAATGTTATTATGTTAAAAAAATAGGATAAGGAATTTTCTTATAAGTAACGACATTTTTAGCTATCCAAGATATCAAATGACTGAAAATTGAGTTGTTATTAAATAAACAGAATTTTTAAACACCTATCAAATTGAATCAATGAGACCTAAAACGGTCTTCACCTAGTTGCAGATCTGTAGCTCTAAAGAAAAATCTGGTTTGCATGTCTTAGAGCTACATTCCCCCATTGCAAAAAAACAAGACAAAAAACAAAAAAAAAACAAACAAGAAAACAAAAAACAAACATCCCCCCCCCAAAAAAAAACAAAACCAAAACGAAAAAAATTGCAATTTGCTGCGCACAAAAAGTTCCGCTAAATTTAAACAATCGTTAAAAATATTTCAGCCTACTTTCAATTAAACTTGATTGTGTGAATTTTGGGGACCACAAATCAACAAAGATGTGTCTTAAATATATCCATAGAATATATACATGATTCAACAACTTGCCGTATGTGATGTTTATTAATTATTACTATAGTCTATAATAACTGTCATGTGATCACCAAAATTCACTTGATCAGTGTCCTGTCTCCCCTTAAGAGTCCAGTTTTAGGAATATTAATTACCTTTATTGAGGAATCAGTACAACTAAGAAACACTCCAGCAAGTCCGTCAGGAGGGTACTCAGAAGATGGGTTAAATGTCGCGACGGGAATATATCTCTTCAAAATGTCACATGACTCGGACACCTGTATTAAACGACATTAAAGTTTTAATTTAACGTACAATTCAACTAATAAACATACCAATACACAAATAAATCAGGTGTATGCCGACTCCTTTTATATTGCATTGCCTATTGTAATGTGACATCTGTACCTTGAATCCTGGTTTCCAATTTTGAGTTACAGGAACAGAAGGGCACAGTTTTCTAACGATCAAATTTGACGCAGAAATTTGATTTGAACAGTCAGCATTAAACTCGGGGTATATCTGTTGATGTTTGGCAAGTTCCTCAATCGTGTGAATTTTCGAACACTCCGTAGTATGAGCTGTACAGAAATATTTTGGATATAGTAGCGTATACATGTTATGCAATTTGATAAAAGCAATGTCTTTTCGTTATGATTCGGACATATATTATCATTGATCGGGGCCAGTAAAAGTAAAACGACATCTTTAAAAGTATCGCAAAGAAAATGAACTTTAATGTTAGAGAGTTTATATAATATGAAGACGTTGATTAGGGTTATTGGCTCTCCCGTGAAAGGCAGCTAACGATTTGCTTCATCAGAGGCAATTTTAAAATATGAGACTTTATATCAATTTATTTCATGCTAATGACACATGGTTTCTAATAAACTATACAAGGGCCCCAAAAATACGTTGACAATATCGATGACATTATGTACATCTTATATAAAACATGTAAGTCATAACTTACACATTAAGTTATGCAACATCATTTTTTTGTTGAAATGGAAAGTTTCGTTCCATTTGATGATAAGGTATTTAGGTTACCCCATTTTTTTTTATAGATTTATTTATCATATCAGTTTTACATCACATATAACAAACAGAAATAACATTTAAAAAATATTAAATATACATATATTGTATATGGAAGTAAATTCTCTAAATAGATTTTATAAATTTGTGGAAAATTCTATAGTCTGCGTATGAGTTAAGACTTTTTAAAACAGAAGCATAGAATACAGTAGATGCCATTACATGGTTCAAAATATTGTACCCCATTTTTGCCTGACGTCATGACGTCAGGCATATCTAAGGTTTGAAAGTTGCCTTCTCCGAAACAGTGCAGACAATGTGAGCAAGCAATATCAAGATTTTTCACAAAAAAGATTAACCGATGCATGTTTAATGTGTCACCATTTACCTTCACAATTGATGAAAATGTTATATGGGATGTAATAACAACAGTGAGCAAGAGTTTTCAAGTAAAACGGCTGTTCAACATGCACGTGTGTAATCTTGATTTAAAAATAGATTAGCCATATTTGAACAGTGGAAAAGGCGGGGGGGGGGGGGGGGGGGGGGGTCATCGCAACAAGTTGTTACATATTGTCTATTACGGTACAATGTAAGAAATAATTGGTGTTGGATTATCATCATTACCACATTACCATAGAATCATCAGTTTGGATTAAACAAATATATATTCATATTGCTGGAATGTTTACTGGAGGAACTAAATCGCCGAAGCGGGGTGTGACTTGATTTCCGATCAATAGGGAGATTTCTGTCTCCCCCCACTTTTTTGCAGCAGGCAACTTTTCTTAACTTAACATAGGCTATATCGTAAATGGAAATATCATGGATTTGCCCCCCCCCCCCCCTCCACTTTTGTCGGAGCATGTAATAAATGAAACTAAAAATAAGGAATTCTAATTGAATTGAAATGAAGTTACAATTAGGATTTTTTTCATGATTTTGAGAGTTCATCCTTTTTTTAAATTGCTTGTCAAGATGTTTTGGATTAAGCTGCCCCCACACACTTTAAAAAAACATACGTGCTTGAATATCCTTTCCTATTTCCTATGGTTGGAAATTTTAAAAAATGTCTTTCAGATGATTTTGCATGATTTAACAAATACAATTTTAAAACTTTGACTGTTTTATCTTCCGCGTTCAAGCTTACATGCAATTATTTGATATGTGTATATTCCTAAAATAATTTGAATTAATGAAATAATTTAATTTCAAGTGTTATACATGTACATGACTAGATCGAAGAAAAGACTGAAATTTCTTCTTAAATCTGCACGTTCTGTTTATGAATTTATGATCATGATTATGAAAATTAAAATTCATTTCTTATAAGATAGCCCAATTGATACATCATGCTTTCATTGAATAATTTTGTTTAGTCAGGCAAGCTTTTTGGAAAGTTATTTCTTGTAAAAGCAGTATGTTTTGTCACCACGGAACATGGTTATGTATAAAACACGACGTCAAGGCGAGGCATGCGCTGTTTATCAAAATATCACATCTATATTTCACACTAAATGTCTTGTCCCCCCCTCCACTGCATTTTAAATCGATGTTAAACCCATGACATCTTATTTGCTCATAACTGTTCAATAATCATAAGTTCGTCCTTCGATAATTTCATTTTTTTCTTCGTTCACGGTAACAAAAACATTGAAAGTTAAAGTTCGTTACTAAATCTGTCGGTCAAATATTGACTGATAATCTAGTTTGTTGTTTGATATCCATAACACATCACCCTAAAAATGTATTACACTATAACACAAATGCGTGAACAACTTTTTGGCTAATTCAATGGTTTGCATGCATGTTATTTGTTCTTCATAGAAATAAAAATTACAACCTATGTTAAATCTTTTAATAAGATATATGAACGACAAAATAATTGGTAATAGCGTTTAATTGACGTAAATTGGAAGTAAAGGAAAAAAGTAATTACTCAAAAATTAAAAAAATTAGAATCTCTCTACCTACAAACTGAGAATTGAACTAAAGCAATACTGTAAAACGAGAAAATTTGGCGCATACGTATTTTAGCGCAAATGCATGTGCCAATACATTGGCGCAATCAAATTTTAGCGCACGCACATTTTATTTAAAAAAAGGTTAAATATGTTCTTGTTTGAACCATGGTTACGTTCAAATTTAATTATGTGTCACTCAAGCACGTAAACACTTTGATTTCTAACTTGCCTACATGGTAAACTGCTGTTAAGAACAATATTAAATTAGTTTTGTTCAAAACATCAGTAAATAGATACAAAACTTCAATTATTGCCGATGATGTGTAAGTTTTTGCTGGTAAACAAGGTTGAGTTATCGGACTTTCAATCCAACGTACCGACTAAGATAACACTAGAAGAGTTCCGAAACTAAAGTGAGGGAAATCGAATGCTAACAGTAAGTTTCCAATGAGCTTATCTTTTTCACAGTAGTTTTTAATTAAAATAACACAAACGGAGGTATCGTCTAATTATCTTTAAATCAACTAATCAGAAAGCTAGAAGTTAATCAATTATGGATTGTCAGCGTGGACAATCGACACGCTTGATCACGTTTTGACCTCGAGGCACTAAATGGAAGTGACACGGGGAGAAGCCCAGTTTTGAAGGTGCTAATGATAGTTAATGATAAGCAATAAAGTTATATTAATTTTTGGCAGAGCTTACTCGATTACTCATGCCGTTTACCTGTGTAATTGTGTAGTGTACACAAACAGAATTGACCGTTCATAATTACATGTATGTAAGCGCACACTTTTAGGATTAGGAAGACTGAAGTTATTGTTTTGTAACTTAAAGATATTCAATACAAATGGAAAATCGTTGGCGCACTACTAAATTTAGCGCTCAAGAGCAGTTGCGCCAAAGGCGCTAAAATTTGTAGTGCGCCATATTTTCTCGTTTTACAGTAATCAATATTAACCTTTACAGAGTTCATCATTGGAGATAACAAGCACTTCCGACAACTTTCCTTTTATTTTAAAGACTAAGTTATGTTACAATTAAAAAATCACGAAAACACAAAGGGAGGGTAAATCAAGAGGTTTGCAACAAATTTATTACCGATATTTATGTAATAACTTTAAATCACCATCGGAAATAATCTATAAAAGCAATTGAGCAAAGAAACCTGCATAATGAAACACGTAATTTGTTTTGAAATCGAAATCATGTCCCTCTAAGGTAAGTATCTAACATGTATATTCTTAGAGTTTGTTCTCAATCACAATCTATATTGTGTACATAAAGACTCTTATAAAACATCACATGCGTGTTATGGAGTAAGCTGTCTTGAGTAAATGAAATCTAATCTCAACAACTCAAAAGTTCTTTAAAAATGCATGCGTTTATTACATATTTATTTCACTCTAATCTTCGCAAGTTGGCTTTGTAAACTTTATACTAACATAGAAACAAAATCTTGATTAGCTTTATGTCTTAAACAATATTTGCAAAAATTAGTTTGTACCAATTGTGATCTTCTTGCCGTAGTTTGTTTTTAATTTGGTCTCACATTAATATTCAAATCACATTAAACTTACCTACAGTAACTGTTGACGATGATGTGTTTTTAAGCGTCACCCAGTCAAACGTTGGTTGCGTAGCTGCTGCTGTTGTTGGGTGTGATGTCATTGCAGTTGGTTGTGCACTTGTAGTTGGCTGTGTAATTGATGTAGATATTTGTGTGGTTGTTTTAGTTGGTTGTGCAGTTGTAATTATTTGATCAGTTGTTGGAGGTGATTGCGTTGTAGTTTGCTGTGAGGTTGTTTTAGTTGGTTGTATGGTTGTTGTAGTTGATTGAGCGGTTGTTGTTTGATGTGTGGTTGTTTTAGTTGGTTGTGTTGAGGTTGATGCTGTTGGTTGTATTGTTGTTAACCGAGTGGGTGTTTGTTGGGTAATCTTCGTGTGTGTTTCCGTTGTTCTTGTAGTTGAAGCAACTAACAAATATATGAAACATTTGATTTAAATCATTGGGGTCATCTATGTACAAATGGTTCGCATATATTTTAATTCATTCATTTTCGTTTAACTCCTACAAAGTTTGCTCCGATTATTTCTTTAATTAGTAAGTTTTCTCGATTGTTGATAACGGAAACATCTCAATTTTGACACAAAAGGAAGGGGAAAGAAACTGCAAATATTTACATTCTCATTTTAAGAAGATATCCATGATTTAATAGTATATTATGGGCCACACTGTAAAATTTTGGTTTCCTAAATTTCCTTGCCCTTTCCGTCAAAACATTGATTGTATATTTTAAATGACAAAAAGCATTTAAAATTAAGATGTTTATTGTAATGTATCAAAGTGTGAAATAATAATGTAAATTAAGCGTATTCTCGATATCTTTCCGGCACACATTCATGTATTATCTGTTTATATAAAGTTTATATAAACGGGTTATCCTTAAAATATTTTCAAATTACTGGGTAAAGTTAAAGATAAAAAGACATAAAAGGGTGTTTTCATTATTCAAATTTCCCTTTATTTTAATCCCTGTTTATTCAAATTATAATATCAACAACTGACTTTTAGAAGTTTAATCGTTATAATTATGTAAAACCAGATTGAAACTTACCAGGATTGCAAATGCAGGGGTCTCCAAGTTTATGAACGGCTTCTAGACAAGATTGAAGATATATTTAAAATTGACAATTGATTTGGACACAACATATCTCTCAGAGAACAGATAATAAATGTGAGACAAATCAAAATGACTGTATACTTCCCTAAATACAAATTTAAATTTCAGTACCCCGGAGAATATGGATGAGAGTTTCAAGACAGTGTACAGGATAATGATCATGCTTCATAATTCGATTCAGCTCCTGCCAAACTAAATCAGATGAAAAACACACTTTTTACTATGAACATAACTGATCTCTGTAGATTAAGCTTGTGTATCAATTTAGGAAGTGTTGAAAAGTGAAACACTAATTATATTGTTCAAAATTAATTTAACTTAAAGTAATTTTGCCTTTTGTATAAATGTTTAAACACATTAGAAATATCAAACATATCAAACAATATCAAACCCGCGCACAGTAATATCACGTTCTTCCACTACTTTGGATCCATGCATACAAGGGTTGTTCGATATGTAATGCGTATTGTACGATAACTCAATAGCATTCGACTCAAATAGTGAAATGAACATTACATCCGTTTAAATTGAAGTATTCTTCTCGGTTTGAAATACATAATTTCAATCTCTGAATCCATTTCTGAAATGCGTCACTGTAAGCTGATTTAGGTAGACCCCTGAGGCACTGACTGATGGCTGAGCCAAGGGCTTGTCAAGACTTGTAACGACGTCCAGATAAGAACTTTTTAAGATTTGGAAAAAGGAAGAAGTCGCATTGGCTAGATCAGGAGAGTATGGTGGGTGTGGGAAGACGGTAACTTTCTCCGACTTCAAATATTGCTTCACAAGCTCAACTGTATGTGACGCATTATTATGAAGTAGACGAGCATGCCTAAACCCTGACACAGGGCGTTGTTTACGATAATATTTGTTGAGCGTTTTTTGTATAACATCTCGGTAATACCGACCTGAAACACTTTTGCCCTTTGGCACCGGAATTTGTACAGCTATACCATCACATAAGAAGAATAAAGAAACTTCTACAGGCCTTCTACCGTGTTTAGTTTCAATTTTTTCTTACTGGTTCGAAATAATAATAATAGTGTCTTTGGTTGAATTTGGGAAACATTTGTAGCAAATGCTTAGCGGTTTGTACTCGTACCCGTTTTTCGGTCATCTGTCAATATATGCGGTATCCATCTGGCAGAAATCTTTAGTACTTTCGACATTCGCTTCCAAAATAAAATGCACTCGCGATAACGATATGCCAAATTTCTTTCTCCACCTACGAACTGTCTCATAAGATACCTAATCAGACCCGTAAACTTCCAATAATTCAGTAAAAAAATCTGCATTACCTGATGACCGAGTTTTGTGCAAACATTTGTTTAAGCTTTAATTTCTTCAATATTCTCAACCCGTTTCCCAACAAGTTTAACAACAGTAGTCAAGGACTAACTCTACCGAAATGACTATAAGTTTAAAACTTTGTGGAGCTGAAGGCCTTTGTTTATACTGTTTGAAAGGTATTGAATAGAGCTGTTCAAGAGTATCATCATCCACGAAATCGTGCAAAGTGTTTTCACGCTTTGCTACAATACACCTTACATATCGATCAGCTCTCGTATGTAAGTGCATTTTATTTGTTATTAACAAAGATCCTGTGTATCCAGTGCTTGCAATAATCTACTCCCATACTCGTACATGTACATATATGCAGTTAAACTGTGCGTGTAAATGACATTCACATATATAATTGATCTTAAAATTTTTGATCTCTTTAATGTTTGTTTTCTTTGAATATTTTTGTGATCGGCTTCGGCCGATCACTGTTGTGTCCATATGAGGCATCCGGCAAATGCTTCCACGTGCGCACACATTCCGCTTGCATAAGTAGTTCTTATAAAAACTTGAAGTTTGGTTTAGTATTTATATAACATTTTACTCGGTTTTATTTCAATTCATTTACCTTAAGAGATGCAAACATCCATAAAATACAGTTCGACCTGTTAATTCAAGAATGCACATTTTGTCCCACGCGTAAGAATTTCGATCGAAAGATTCATTCAGTAATGCAGTTGACCTCGATGAACTGACCTCAATCATAAGAAGATGCTCCATGAACTGACCTCGATCTATTGATGTTGCATAATAGTAGCTAGAAAGGCGGCTTGATTTATAAACAAGGTTACGTTATAATGCGACCTCAATAGCAAGTCATGATAGCATTCAATGTTTTTCAGTCGCATTAAATTATTTTAATACAACTCTTTCTTTGTATACGTGTTAATGCTCTTTGAAGAGCCCTTCTCAGTATTCTGAAGAAGATACACTAACATTTAATAATTACGTTAAAAATATAAAATTAGACAAGGAGTTTACGAACGGCTTTTCCCAAATTTATTTCAAAATTAAATTTGTTGACGGTTTATAATAATGAAATTATGGTGTACAGATTCAAAATATTCTATATTTTGTAAAAATACAGTACTTTTTTTTTTATTATTTTACATCAAACTGATCATGTTGATTGCTTCTAGCTATCAATATATCATTATTGCCTTTAAAAGGAATACTTGTTATTAAATCATCACTTACCAGCTGCATGTGAATGACACGTCTGTGTGGAATGATGGTGGGAATGGTAACCAAACAGGTGGGTTATAGCATCTAAAAATATTATACAGTTGTTGACTGGGGTCGAAGGCAACTGCTGCCCGAGACACAGTCAACAACTGTTTTGTTATACCCCTAATTTGATAACTCGTTTTCGCGGAAGATGACGTCACCGGTCAACAGTCTTTTTTAACAATCGATTTTAACTGTTCCAATCCAACAGTTCCAGTCCAACAGTCAAAATGCTGGACTTTTCTTGTATAGTGTTATATAGTAACTGTTTTACAATTCAAAATAGCACATTAGAACGCTGCAGTTACAAAGCCAAAAAAAACCCAACATGTTGTCGTCATTTATATGATCTTACTTTGGTATGAAGTAGGGAATTGTGTATCGCTGTGCTTGCATGTCTGAGACCATTGGTAATCTGAAAAATGCATTGAAAATGTTTTTACTTTCAAAGTAGAATACACTGTGAAACTATAAAACCGCAACATAGATTATAAAGTATTAAAAGATAAACCATTAGGCAAATGTATTAATTTAGTTCCTTTTTCTCACGTTATATATTTGTAATGTGCACTTGTTTTCGTAAACTATAATGTGCCGTTTGAAGACCACTTTGATTTAGTATTGAATAATGATATTTCAGAATTACATGTATTCTCTTTTTAAAGTCATAGGTATTTAACTTCTTTTCTTGAATAGTACGTATTATATTGAGCATATAAATTAGCCTTTAGTTAAGATCTCTAACATTGATTGAATAACTCATAAAATTTCATTCAAGCGGTATGATGCATATACATCTTATAAAGATGTATTATCAGGCAAAATGTGATGTCGCTCGACCTGACCAATAGAAATAACGAATGAGATAAGCATCATATATATTTAATATAATCATTTTAACTAATAATAGTAATTTCACATCAAAAAATCTTCAAGGCATAAAGTTATTCTCGTCCACAGGTATATAGAAATATAGGGAAAATGATTGTTAAAATATTTTCGGGTTTTTTTTTTATTACAAGATGATCTGTTTAGAAAACAAAAATAAAACGAATATATCTGACATTGGTCAGTGAAAATATTTACCTTATTGGAGAGTTTTTAGATAAACATAATTTTTTTATGATGCTATTATCTGTTTTCTTACCTTCAGAAGGCAAATGTGGGTAGTGAAGATCAAACTTTTTAGAACACACGCATTTATTGTCAGTACCATTTGGATAAAGGGCTACAAAATATTTGAGGAAAATTAATATCTGAACGCAACTAAGCTTAAGGTGTATAATAATAATTAGCAAATTGTATTACGTTGTAAAAAGAACCAAACAAACAGATTATCATACGTCACTTTGTCAACATCAGTAATCTAGCTTTACATTAGGTTCAGAGAAGATTTCTTTCAATTTATAAATTTCATTATATTGAATGTCAAATTGAATGTTGATTTCAAATATATATTTACATTCAGTGTATATTTCCCCTTATGATTGCATTGGAAATCTGCGACGTTCAATTTTCTATGAATACACTTTGCTAATTCATGCGCCATGTGCACAAATATAAACGTCTTCACGTGTTTTGAATATATTTATTTTTGTAAGATTAAACAAAACGTTCAATCTTACATGACCAATTTGATATGTACTTTTGAAACATTGTGCCGTCTTTTAGCCGGAAACTTTTTATCCGGTACGGTTGGTTTTTTCTTTTATTGTTTACTTTCCATTTCCTAACTTGTATATTGCACGGGTTTTTTGGATCACTCGTCGCCCAACCTCAGGTCTGCACAGTCATGCACTGTTTTTCTAGTCTGCCAACGATGTAAGTATCTGCAAGTCATTATCTTTGAGTCTTTTTGTTGTTAGGCTATTTTTTTACTCTCAGCTATGTATTTTGATAATTTACAGTAGTTTTTTACATATATATTTCTATGGTTTAGGGTTAGGGGAGTTTGTTACATTTTCATATATACATTTAGACTATATGCGAAATTCTCAGTCATGTAATGTTAATATACTGATAAAATTTAAGCTTCATTATACATATTTACACATTTTCATGACATTATCTATTTTTGGCTCTGTACATCACATTTATTGTTTTTTCTTTTCTTGTAGTTTTTCACCATGTTTTTGAATAAATATCATCAAACTACATGCGTTAGCTAGCTGTGTATCAGGAGACAGCATAGTGAAAAAATCGCAGAATACAGAAATCAACCATGGCTCAGAAGGGAGGAACTTCTACTCCAGAAAGTACATCAAGGAGAGTAAGAACACTCACACCTAAAGCACAAGAAGTTTACCTGGACAAAGTGAATAGATATGAATTCATAGTTTCACGTGGCATCGATGAAATAAAGAATATTTTAATGGATATAGCATCCTGCTGTAAAGAAATAAAGGTCTTAACATCATCAAAGACTGACCTTGAAAATAGCCATAAACGCTATCAAGACATTTATCAAGAATTAAGTGAATTCCTGTTTAATACATACACTAAAGAAAGTATTGAAAAGTTGGCTTCTGTTGAGAGAGACTTTCAAAACGTAGATAAAAAAGTTCAAAACGCTTTAGTAAAATTACAAGATGACATTGATTTTGTGCAGTTGGAAACTCATTCGAGTGAATCCCACAGTACTTCCAAGTCTACATCTACATCATTTAGCCGGCGCTCAGTACGTTCCCTACAAAAAGCAAAAGAAGCAGAAACTCGTCTGAAAATTACTGAACAATCTGCTCAACTTAAAAAACAGAAATCAAAAATCGTCTTAGAAGAGAAAATTCACCAAGCAAAAAGTCAACAACAACGGGAAGATCTGGATACAGAATTAGATCTACTTCAAAAACAAGCAGAACTTGACCTTGCAAATATGCAGCTGAAATTCGAACTTAAAGAGGAGGGAGAAAGTATCAAACATGAAGATCTAGGACCCAACATGCCCACTGTTCCAAGTATATCTTGTGATCAGAAGACAAGAAACTTTATTGTCAATCTTACATTAAACCAAGATGTGAGACCTTCTGGTCGTAGAGTTCGTACGAATTATCAGCAGGAAGTGAATCCTGATTCAGACAAAGAAAATCATCCTGTACGTACTTCAGATGTCTGTCATCATGATCAACAAAGCAGAGATAACGATAACCGTACTCAACTACAAACTTCTGTGAATTTACCTTTACAGAACAATTCAGATTCTTCAAATTTTCTTCTCAAGAAAAACTTATTGTTGGAAAGTTTTCAGCAACAACGTTTTGATGACAAATCAGATAGATATGTGGTGTGGAAATCACAGTTTAAGACAATGGTGTCAGAAATCTGCTGTTCTCCGTTAGAAGAAATGACTCTTTTGACAAACTGTACGAACAAAAACTCAGAAGCTCACAGATTGATCATGAGCCTTAGAGCGTCCTATGCAAGTGATCCAAAGTTATGTTTAGTGAACATTTGGAAACGTATGGATGAAAGATTTGGCTCTCCAGAATTACTTGAATCATCATTGAAATCTAGATTACAAGCTTTTACGAATTTCACAGACCCAAAGAAGTTGTATGAACTCCATGACTTACTTTGGGAGATACAAGCCGTAAAAAGCATTCCAGAATACAGTGTCATGTTTTCTTACCTTGATTCATCCTTAGGATTGAAACCTACAATTCAACAACTTCCTCGTTTTCTCCAGGATAAGTGGATCAATCGTGTGGTTAATTACAAAAAAGAACATTCAACAACCTTCCCTCCTTTTGGTGAATTTGTGTCTTTTATTGGTGAGATGAGCATCATCAGAAATGATCCTGGATTGATGTTTGATACTTCTAAACAACCTCGATTTGACCGCAAAGATACAAAAGTCAAAACTGTGTTTACTCACAAAACTGATATTTCATCTGAAACGGCAAACGTTGGACATCAGTGTTTGATTCACAAAGGATCCAAACATACCATAAACAAGTGTAAAGCTTTCAGAACTAAAAGTATCGAGGACCGTAAACATATTTTACGTGATCATAACATTTGCTTTCGTTGCTGTGAAACATCAGACCACTTCGCTAATCGTTGCAAAACCTGAATTTTGTGTGATGTGTGTAAAAGTAACTATCATTGTACCGCTCTTCATGAGGATGTTAGTTACCGTCAAATGTCGAGGAACTTTCCTTCACCACAAAGCCATGGCGAGGAGGAAAACTTTTCTTCTGGAATTGTGAACCAGTCTGTCACTACCAAGTGTACTGATATTTGTTGTGAATTCAGTGGAAAGTCGTGTGCAAGGATTGTACCAGTGCGGGTGTTTGTTCAAGGTCAACCTGAAGCATCGATACTCACTTACGCCATGTTGGACGACCAAAGCAATAGAACTCTCGGTAAAAGTTACCTTTTTGACGCTTTGTGTATCAAGACCATGGCAGTGGACTATTCTATGCAATCATGTTCAGGCAAGATTGCAACACGAGGACGCATTGTTGACAACCTTATCGTAGAATCGATCAATGACAATCGCCAATTAAAGCTACCACCTGTGTTGGAGTGTGATAGTATACCCAATAGTCAGGCAGAGATACCAACTCCGGATATCGCTCTTCATTATCCACATTTGCAGGATATTGCTCGAGATTTACATCCATTGGATCCGTCTATGAAGATCCTCTTGATAATTGGACGGGATCTTCCAGAAGCCCATCACGTCATTGATCAGCGATTAGGACCATCACGATTTCCCTTTGCTCAACAATCTCCTTTAGGATGGACTATAATTGGAGACATTTGTTTGGCTGGAAAACACATTCCACCATTACAGGTCATCAGAACCTACGTAGACAGAAGTGGTCGACCTACAATGTTGGAACCATGCACACAGATGTTAAACATTAAAAACACTGTTATCACCTCCAATAAGACCGTAATTGAGAAAACAGACGTCTTCACGAAAACATCAGATGACAACAAAGTTGGTCTCTCGATTGAAGACCACACTTTTCTGAATATTATGGACAACAAGTTTCATCTTGATCCTACTGAGGGTAAATGGACTGCGCCATTGCCCTTCCGGCAAAATCGTGAACAACTTCCAGACAACTACTCACGAGCGTTATTCCGGGCCAAATGTCTTGATGCTTCTCTAAGAAAAAACAACACAAAAAAGGAACATTTCATTGCGTTCATGCAGAAAATATTCGATTGTGATCATGCAGAACTAGCTCCGATAATACCACCTGACAAAGAACATTGGTATCTTCCCCAGTTTGGAGTCTACCATCCTCGTAAACCAGATCAAATTCGCGGTGTTTTCGACTCCTCAGCTGAATTCAAGGGTGTGTCATTAAATGAACAATTGTTACAGGGACCTGACTTCATAAACAACCTCTTAGGAATTCTCATTCGATTTAGGAAGGAAAATGTAGCTGTAGTTGCTGACATCCAAAGCATGTTTCATTCCTTCCTGGTTGATGAAGACCATCGGGATTACTTACGTTTTATGTGGCACAGAGATAATGACATTGAAAGACCACTTACTACTTATCGAATGAAAGTTCATGTATTTGGCAATCGTTCGTCCCCATCTGTTGCAATGTATGGATTACGTCGTATTGGTGATTTGGCTGCTGAAAGTCATGGACAGGAAGTGAAAGACTTTATCGTGAATGACTTCTACGTTGATGACGGATTGAAATCTTGTGCAACTACTCATGAAGCGATTAGCATTCTACAGAAGACTAAAGATGCCATGAAAGAGTATGGTGGATTGCGACTTCATAAATTCGCTTCGAATGAAAAAGAAGTAATGGAAGCTTTTGATTCGAATGATTGTGGACCTTAACTTTGAGAAGGATGTCTTAACTCAAAGCAGTCTTGGCCTTCTATGGGATTTACAAACGGATACCATACGATTCAAAATTTCTAGTGAAGACAAACCATCTACAAGGAGAGGTGTACTTTCAGTGGTGAATCGTCTCTATTATCCACTTGGATTCATTGCTCCTGTCGTCATACAAGGCAAGATTATTCTGCGTAAAGTTGTGTCAAACACCTCCAGCTGGGATGAAGCCTTACCTGAACATTTGCTCAAAGAATAGGAAAAATGGAAAAATAACTTACCTGATTTGGTAAACTTACGTATTCCTCGTGTGATTGTTCCCAAATTGTGTGAAGCGCTTAGAAGGGAGTTGCTAGTTTACTGTGATGCGTCTGAACTAGCTATAGCTGCTGTTTGTTATTTAAAGGCAAAGTATTCAGATGGCTCTTCATCTCAAGGATTTGTTCTAGGAAAAGCAAAAGTGGCACCTGTTAGTGGACATACAATTCCTAGACTAGAACTATGTGCCGCAGTGCTTGCTACAGATATAGCACAAATAGCCAAGGAACAGTTAAAAGTGAAAATAGATGACATCAAGTTCTTCAGTGACAGTCGTATTGTATTAGGATACATTAACAACACGAAAAAACGTTTCCTTGTGTATGTAGCAAACCGCATTGCTCAGTCCGACCCAATGGTACTATATTCGCAGTGAAATGAATCCAGCAGATGTGAGCACAAGAGGAATTCTTCCAAATGAAATGAAAAAGTGTGCATGGCTTTCAAACATAGAAAACATGGAGATTGTGCCCTCTATTGAACAATTTCCTTTAGTGAGCCCCGAAGAGGATAAAGAAATCCGTTGTAATAAAACTGACATTGAAACAAAAACAGCTGTGGGTCTGGACAATGAACTCCTCACAAGATTCTCAAAGTGGAACAATCTGGTTGCTGTAGTTGCTAAAGTTTATGGTTTCATTCAGAATTGTCGTAACGCAAAGAGCAAATTGAGTGATGTTCAACTTCTTCACAACGCTGTAACAGTTATAATTAGAGACATTCAGAAGAAATTCTATTTAGAGGAAATTGAAAATATTAGAGACTCTAAGCCTGTGTCGAGAAATAGTTCCATTCAGAAACTTGACCCCTACATCGATAGTGAAAAGAATTTTGCGTGTTGGTGGTCGCTTGAGGAAATACAATGATGATCCTCTATTCAAGAATCCAATCATTTTGCCTGCAAAACATCATGTTACCACTCTTATTGTCAGAAAACTTCATGAAGATGTCAGACACCAAGGACGTCATATAACAGAGGGTCATATTCGTTCTTCTGGATTTTGGATCATCGGAGGTAAAAGACTCATTTCATCTGTTCTTCAAAAGTGCGTCACTTGCAGAAAACTTCGGAAAAAACCTGAACATCAGAAAATGTCCGACTTGCCGGAGGATCGTCTCATGCCTGGACAACCACCATTCTCTTCTGTTGGGGTTGATATATTTGGACCATGGAACATCATTACACGACGTACCAGAGGTGGTGCAGCAAATAGTAAAAGATGGGCTACTCTATTCACTTGCCTCACTACCAGGGCCGTGCATATTGAAGTTGAAGAAGAAATGACATCCTCCTCATTTATTAATGCGCTTCGTCGGCTTATCGCCTTACGTGGACCTGTTCAAGTCCTTCGTTCAGACAGGGGAACAAATTTTATTGGTGCTGCGAAGGAGCTGAAAGTCAATGTCATCAATGTGGAAGAAGAACACCTTCATAACTTCCTCAACGAACAGAGAACGACCTGGATTTTCAACCCTCCTCACTCCTCTCACATGGGAGGAGTGTGGGAACGCATGATCGGGACTACGAGACGCATATTGGATGCGATTCTTCTTGATTATGGATCTAGAAGTTTAACTCATGAGGTTCTCACTACATTTTTAGCGGAAGCCTCTTCCATTATCAACTCAAGACCTTAGTGCCAGTGTCTACAGATCCTGAAAATCCCCTTGTGTTATCCCCTTCAACTCTTCTTACTCAGAAAACAAGCATGAAGGATGTGATAGTCGCTGATCATGAAAACAAAAACGAGCTATTACAGACGCAGTGGAGGAGAGTTCAACACCTTGCATCCATTTTCTGGAAACGGTGGAAGACTGAATATTTGAACACTCTTCAGATGCGCCGTAAGTGGAATTCACATCAAAGAAACCTATCGCCTGGTGATGTAGTTTTAATCTGTGACAAAGAACTTTCCCGCAATTCTTGGCCATTGGGTATAGTTACTAAGGCTTTACCAAGTGATGATGAACTTGTGCGTAAAGTGACGGTTCGTGTTATTGTGAATAGTGAACCTAAAAACTATGTGCGACCAGTTACTGAACTTATCGTAATTCTTGAACAGTGATCGTTTAGTGAATCTTATTTATAATCGACTGAAAATGGACGGTGTTTCAATTTATTACATGTAAATTAACAATTTGTCATATGTTAGGGTACTTTAAAATTTAATATAGAGTGATATTTTCTATATCAGGCGAGGAGTGTGCCGTCTTTTAGCCGGAAACTTTTTATCCGGTACGGTTGGTTTTTTCTTTTATTGTTTACTTTCCATTTCCTAACTTGTATATTGCACGGGTTTTTTGGATCACTCGTCGCCCAACCTCAGGTCTGCACAGTCATGCACTGTTTTTCTAGTCTGCCAACGATGTAAGTATCTGCAAGTCATTATCTTTGAGTCTTTTGTTGTTAGGCTATTTTTTTACTCTCAGCTATGTATTTTGATAATTTACAGTAGTTTTTTACATATATATTTCTATGGTTTAGGGTTAGGGGAGTTTGTTACATTTTCATATATACATTTAGACTATATGCGAAATTCTCAGTCATGTAATGTTAATATACTGATAAAATTTAAGCTTCATTATACGTATTTACACATTTTCATGACATTATCTATTTTTTGGCTCTGTACATCACATTTATTGTTTTTTCTTTTCTTGTAGTTTTTCACCATGTTTTTGAATAAATATCATCAAACTACATGCGTTAGCTAGCTGTGTATCAGGAGACAGCATAAACATATTCATTTAATTATATCTACTCTTTAATAAAAAGATTTTTCTCTACAAAGTTTCTGGCACTATATTTTTTGTCGCGGAAGCGAACTAAATAGCATGTTAATATGGCTGTTCCATGTATGTTTCATATCCCTGACTGAGAGCGCAAATAATGGCTTTATAGCGGCGATACACAATATTTCATACAAATAGACATCAGTATGAAAATATAAATATGAGCGCGGTATTCAATTTGTCTGCACCGCTTGGTGTGTCATAGGACCGACGACATCCAAAAATAAGCATTCAATGCTTAAATGAAATAGTTTATCTGCCTACAATTTGAATTTGAAGATACAACTTTTATTTTATTGCAAAATGTCACCTTAATGTCAAATAACGCAAGGGAATGAACATTGACATCTTTTGATTTGCCCTTTGAAATGTGTTTTTGTCCAGATTTCAATAAAATATTTCTCAAGATATATTTCTAAAGAAATCATTGAGGCAACCACATTGATGAATATATCACTGGTAGTAAACTTTATGCAATATAATACACTATTATAAAATTGATTTATTTAAACTCACTCTTTTAAATATGCATTCTTTTTTAAAGGACACAATTTAATATCATTAAAATCATGGTCAAATTAACAGTGGTAATGAACAATAAATACCTGCCATCTGTTCAATTAGTTGTTCTCTGCTCTGTCCGAAATAATGATAGGAATATTCATCCATTAGAAATGACCAGACTGATAAAACAAACATAAGTTATTTTAGATACATTGGTAAACTCATGTATGATATAAGGTGCAATGTTCAAACATTCTTTTTTTGCTATCAAGTAGTTGTTGATGTTTACTATGTGTGTATATTTATCAATTGCAGATATGCAATGTCCATAACGGCAAAGAGGGAATTTTCAATTGTGAATATGTATTCATGTCCGTATGTGCAGAAAAAAAGTTGACAATAAAACAAAAAAAGATACAACTTCAACCAGGTAATACCATTAAGCAAGCAACGATGTTTTAAAAAAAAATGTGAATTCTCTCTCTCTCTCTCTCTCTCTCTCTCTCTCTCTCTCTCTCTCTCTCTCCAAACCTGTGTGTTCGCTAAGACAGTCTCCTTTGATATAAGCTTCATAATCTATGAAATGAAAATGAAATGAAAAAAAATAAAATACACAGCTTCAATTGCTATGCTTAAAATTTAAAGCATCATGAGACTTAAACAGCGTTATTCTTTAAGCGATATGGATTATTTTTATTGGGATAACAAAGAGGACTGAGTTAAAAAATTAAACTTACTCTGATTAAAATTGATGTGAGTGGTAAGAGTGGGACAGGAACTGCAAGGGGGTTCAGAGTGCACACTAAGGGCTTCTGTAATCACATTATAGCACATCTGCTTAACAGATTGGTGTAATTTTCTTATGGTAATCAATATTTTACATTTAGTGCATTTAACGAAATAAGTCAAGAGACTGGTCAAAAACAAAATTATGAAAGAAGAGTTTTTTTAGTTTCATATAATTTGGCAAATTAAGTATTCAGAATACCTCTCATATGATAAATAAATCCATTAAAACAATGTACATCAGAATTCAGCAACCGTAGAAGGTCTTGCCAGACTAAAAATAAACGGCGATCGTTAAACATAACAATATGGTGCTTTATGATACAAATCAAAAAATAGTAAGATGGCATTTTTTTTTCTTTTATCGGCTCTTTGACAAGTATCATAATCAAATATCTGTCTTAATTAGAGTCCTTTAACAAAAAGACAGCTTCAAAATTTGAATGTCTTTATATCTATATACAGCTCTCTTCTCATTTATTCCCTTTCTTGCTTCGTTTTTTAATTACAAAACCCATAGGGTTCGTTTTTTAATAATGTATCTATTTGTAAATTGCAACCCGCTCTGCTTATAATGAACCTTTCAAGGAAAAATTTTCCTTAAACATGCATATACAATATATACATATATATACATTAACTTGCTAACAGAATCACATCGTAATGTTATCGTTTTTGTTATTGAAAAAAAATTCTGTCCTTTGTATTTCTATACTGAACTTTGAACTTAATGATGCTTCGATCGTGTTTTTGATAATATTGAATTAACCAAAGATACAGAAACTAAGGATTTAACAATTTGGTTCTAGAAAGGAAGATTACACATGCTTTTTTACATTCTTAATACCTTCCTTGGAAAAGAAACCGGTTTTTTATTTAAACAAACTCTTCATTTTAGGATTCTTCGCATTTAAGATGCATTGAGTGGATCTAGAAATGTATATGTAATGCAAACTACTAATCTCTTCAACGTCAGGTTGAGCATTAATTAGATCCAGAGGGAAAATTATTAAATTGAATATTGTGTATAGTATTTTGATTCTCTATCGATTTTATTTCGCTTATAACTTGACAAATGTATCAAAATTTTGGCAAACCATTTAAAATACCTTTGTAAATTTGGAAATTAAAGTTGGAAAAATAAAATTTGAAAAAAAATCGTAAACATGCCCCTTTAAGCACTTGCTTACAAGTATATCTGATATTATATTCACTCATTTGAGATAATGCAGGTACGTATTAAGGTAAGGTTTTAGGCTTGCATTTTTTAGGAATTGTACCAAAGTTGTATACCATTTTGTTCACTATACTAAAGTCTTTTTTCTCATGAAATTCAAATGATTTTTTGCCGGTCCAGTTTTATAACTACAAAAGGTCAAATTTCATGATTTCAAATTTGATGTAGATGAAATGTAAATAATTTTGTGAAAATATGTACATTTAATATGTGACTATTATGGGGGTTGTTTATGCTTAGAATGTTCGAAAATAATGTCACTATTTATATCAAGATTTTATATCAGATATGATATAATCATATATTATGATTGCACTAGGAATACCTCGCAAAATTTTTCAACTTTATCATCCGGGTACTTTCATCTCGCTTGTAATGCACAATCCCTGTAGACTTTTTATTTTTAGCCCTGTATTGAAACATGACAAGCTTGAGGGGGGCGTTTTAAGTGCGAAATCTTGGGATTGTTTCATACTAATGAATGAACATCATTTGAACCCTGAGGTACATGTAATTAATTATTAATATCGAATAATTTAAGAAAATATGCTGCATAAATATCTGGGACAGACTATAAAAACAGTCTAGATTCTAGATTAAAGCAATGAAAAAAAACTTACGTTGATTTCTTGTATGGCATTTAGATGAAGGTTCATTCGCTCCATAATTGTAAGGCACATGCGACAGATAGCTTGTGGCGATTTCTTAAGGATTTCAAAAAGGAAGAAAAAAAATAGAAAATAAAATCAAAGCAATACACTATTCATGTTAAAATACTGAATCCGATTTTTTTTTTTACCTTTGTAGATATGATTGGTCATACAGTGGTTGTGGTAATCATCAGCTACAATAAAACAGCACGAAAATAATTTTCAAATTATTATGAGGATTGTTAGAGTTATTGTCATTAATCATTCGAGTGACCTACGTTGTTCCGTATAAGGGTAATGCATGTTTGATGAACTATTGGAACACTCGCAGTTAGGAAGCCTCAAACCTAGAAAAGACATAAGGTCACAGTTCTTGCCCCGATTCAAAGTACTAACACTAGGTACCAAAGATTGATAACAACGGAAATGGTCCAAAACAAATGAGACACAAACAATCCTATACAAATATTTAATACATGTACTAAAGAAAAAATATTTGCCTACTAATGTATGCTTGCTTGAAGAGTAAACTAATCAATATTTGCGAGTTACATATATTTAATGTGAGTACTATATGTTTATCTCTTAAACAAAGAGTTCGAATAATCGTGCAACATGTTCTGTGTGAGTAAAATTAAATGAAAAAAGTATCGAGTTCCACAGTAAGGATCAATCTTCTTAAGTAAGGTAATGAAACAAATATGCGATTCAGAAAAAGATTTCAGTGCCATGCTCTGTATCACTTACCTGCCATCTCCCTTACTAGTGTCAACAGACAGGAATGGTCATTATGGCGAAGGTAATTCAGTTTTTTAATCACTGTAGAAAAATGCATCAGATTTTGTATGTAACGGTGATCTGCAGATTGGTATCCTTTACATCAATTATTAAGAGTTTTGCCATAAAAACATACATATAGCTGATAAATGTTTGAAACTCTCAGACATTTACGAATAACGAGAGAGATATTGTGTTATTTTGTAGAATTAAATAGAATTGTGAAAATTCGATCTGCTTAAAATCCGACCTTTCATAAATCAAAATTGACATTCATTGTACACCAAAAACTAGAATAGATATATAGATGTCTGATAGTGGACTGCTCATCTACAGCAAAAACTCTATCTTAATCATTCAAGTAGCTTTTGTTTTCAAATGGTTACGGCCGTTTTGACGCTTGTGTCAATTTTCTTGTTCTTGGCAGTTAAGCACGAAAGTGTGATAAATATTTGTGAAATTGAAAGATTCGTCATTCGTCATTCAACTGCCCAGTATGATACCCGTAGCTGTTAATTCAGTAAAAACTGACAGCTAAAGGTAAATAATTGGACGGGATGCAGTACCAGATGAGTTTTACTGAATTCAGTTTCGGTACATGTAGCAATAAGTGGCTAGTGCTTGTTGGCTCTAAACACTTACTTGAGATATAACGTATGGGTAAAGGTAGAACGAAACACCAAACACAAATTAGTATTCATTCTTTTAAACACACAAGTGATGACATAATTCTTATTAACCCTTTTTTAAAACAAGGGAACATCAGGCCTTGAGAATCACCTGAGTACCATAGAACGTATACGAACTTGACTGGGAGTTAAATGCTTATATTTTTAGCTTCAATCATACCCTAATCCGCCTGACTTTTTACCCCGCTTTTATTATTTGATGTTCGAAAACGTCAATTCATAAAAAGGTGGGGTCAAGAAATGGTCAAGGAAATTTCGGAATATCCCCTCTCACTGAAATAACTAGTCTCGGAATCTGGAATTATCTATAACCTAGTTCCAGGGGCCCAGAATTGTAAACTTTTAGTAAACAGAGACTCGCAAGCTTTTAATGATTGATCTTTTAAAATACTTATAGTTAGTTTTATTAAATACACATTATGCATGCAGTTTATTGCTACAATCATACAATGCACAGAAAATAAAATAAGATTCCCTAAAATAGATCACCTATTGAATTTGATATGGCAAAGAAACAATTGAATGTTTCGGTTTTCAAGATGAAATTAAATATGAACAATTTGTAACCGACGAGCAATAGCTGTAGGCTACTGAGTGATTAATCAACCTAGCAAATATATATTTTCAAACGATATAGAATAGTTTTAGAATAATTTTTAAAAATGCTGTTAAAGGTGTAATTTTGAGGGATTTTATTCTCTGCGGGACTTAAAATCGGTTTGCTCCGTTTATTTGTTTTAACCGATTCATTATAATCGTTAAAGTTTGGTAGGATTTGTTCAGAAACACTTGCCGAAGACTCCACAAAACTCGCAATAATTGAGATTTGATATCCGTGTTTATACCAAACGAGTTTTTTTTTGGCTGCATGTTAACTATATGGCCATATGAAAAAGTCTGAACTCGTGCTCCACTGGCAGTGAATTTCGCAAATTTAGAAGTGGACATATTCAACACATCAACAATGCATTTAGTTTATCCCCCAGGACTGTGAAATTACAGAAGAAATATTATTAAACATGTATTACATTTTTACTATGTGGCCATATTGGACCTATCAAAGGGGCTTAGCCCCTAACCCAAGGGTAAGCAATGAATTTCACACTTTAGATATTCATTCAGTTTATCTCCCCCTTCTGCGGAAGTAAACAAAAATATTTTCTAAGGTTAAATACTTTTTCCACTATAAGATCATATTGCTACCGAGTATTACAATCATTTATTCAGTTCATATCCCAGTACTTCAAAAGTAGAGAAAAAGATTCTCTAAGATTGATACAGTTTTACTATATGGACTTATTAGACCCGCCCTAGAACCTGAATCCCTTACCCAGTGTCCAGGCCATGAATTTCCTAATTTAGGTAAAGGGATAATAGAATGTAAGTTAATGACCTTGCCGTTCCCGGGGTATCATGAGTGGAGCCAAATATGCAAATGGAAGTCAATTTTTTTTTCAAAATTATCTTCTCTTCTCCAATACACGTCGAAAAAACTATCTGCATGGATATGTGTTCTATGAAACACTCTACCTATATTGTAAAATTCATGGCACCTTGGTCATGGGTTCAGGTCCTAGGACTTGGCCAATATGGCCATATTGTGAAAATGTATGCAATCTTTAAAATCGTGTTCTCTGCACCTAATACATGTATATTTAAGAAAAACTAAATGCATGATAATGACATTCATGAAGCCCTCTACCTAATTGTGAAATTCATGGTCTGGCCCCTGGGTCAGGAGTTCAGGTCCTAGGGCGGGGCCAATATGTTCTTTAATGAAAATAAATATGGCCATATTGTGAAAATGTATGCAATCTTAAAAAATTGTCTTCTCTGCTCGCATATACAATGTACGTGTATATTTTAGAAAAAAAATGTATGATAATAATATCCACGACCCATAGGAATGCTTCACACAAAAAATAGTAACCATTGACCCGGTAGTTTTCAAGAAGAAGCCAAAATGTAGAATTGTTCTCGGTAGACGCAGGATGGACGACGCACGAAGACGGACGAATACCATAGACAATAGGTCACCTGAGTGATATATTAATCATACATTTCTTTTACTCATGGGGAAAATTAGATCGAACATTTTAGAAGCAATATTTGGATGGTGTTCATTTGATTATTGCAGTATTTAGCTCTCTATGATTGAAAAATGTGTAATTTGTGTTCCTTGTACAGCAAGAACTTGAGATTTGTAAGAGTCATAACTAGTATTTATTCTTTTTGTAAATCAAATTTCAACGTCAAATATAGTGATGTCATCTACGAGTTTAATCAATTTCACCTCTCTCAGATATAACTTTTTAAAAAATCTAAAGCAATTACAAAGAATATTTCATTCTACTCTCCATAATCCATAAAAAAGAGTTTTAAAAAATATGTTTTAGGCAATTTGGGCTAAAATTATAAGTTCCTTTTTTGTCGTATTTCAAATACTTACAGGTAGTATCTCAAGGAACACAATTTTAAAAAAAATTTATATTATAGGAAATTGTTCTCGGCTAATTTGTTGTGTACTACCTTAAATCAGGCTTAAATTTACCATCATTTGTCTTTTTTGTTTTATTTCTGCTGTCATATACTTAGTAATTGTCTGATATAATGTATACTATGGAAATATTTAACATAATCCTTTGGAACAGTGTGCTTAATTTTCGGAGGTTCCCATAAATGTAAATTTTTAACCATTTACTGTGGTTTTATCCATATTCGTTGGCATCAATTTACGTGGGTTAGATTATAGATAAGAATCACAGTTTCAAGGATATGTCAATTTATGGAAAATGTTTATAGCAACTCAACGAGGTATTATAAATTGCTCTTCACTGAGCTTTCAATTTTGTTGATTACCAAAATATTGAAATCACAAAAAATGTTATTCAACGAATATCAATGAAACCAAAGTGCACTGTATGAAACACAGCCATAATTTATTGGTCGTAAAGCACTATGAACCATTGATAAGCCTATATGAATCAATTTGAGTCATCATCATCATCAGAAGAAGAAGAAGCAATCTATTAATAATAAACCATTGCAATTGAATTTCTCTGAATGTTATACGGAGAAAAATAGGCACCTATATAGATAATTTAATGACAATGTTTTCGTTTATTAACCTTTAATTGACAGATTTACCTGAATATGTCCTATGACAATTGGCGTGTTCTGCTTCTCCAAAAATATCTGAAATGTTTCAAATAAGTAAAATTAATAAACAGTTCTTATCCGTCAAGGATTCAAAACATATTACTACACTTTTATAAAAGATATTAGGTGGAACCTATTCTTTAACAGTGAATATATATTACCTCGATAATAAGAATGACCATTGTAACACGTGAGATGGTGAGAACTATGCGAATTGTCTCTTCTCAATTTTACACTTCTGGCATGATAGATTGCATTAGAAGAAAGGTAAACCGTGTGTCCTTTTAATGCTTTACCACATTCTGAAATAGATGTTTTAAATTTTGAACGAGAAACATTTGTGTTCTCTTTGAATATGTTCGGATAAATATCGATCGTCAGCGTACACACATATTGCTTTAAATATCATTACAAAAAATAGTTCTGTTTCTTTATATTTCAACAATCGAACCCAAACAATTTATCATTTTAAATATTGAATTAACATATAATCAGGTTTTTCTCAAACCATTTAACTCAAGGTGGTATAACTGGTGAAGAAATAAGATCAAAAGGACAATAATTAGTAATAAACTGAATTTTTCATTCTCGCAAACATTATTTCAGCTGACTTTTGCATTAAACCAATTCGAATCACATAAGTTTGATCCAAACTTATTTCAGATGGTTGCGAATATTTCCAAAGGATAAATCTACGCTATTTCGTCATGCAAATGTTTACCAAAAGGTCTGTAAATGCAGTCAAGGTGTGTAATTTAGTCACATTTCATTAATCCTAGTCATTTTTAGATTACTAAATGACAAATATTTATACTTCTGAACAAAAAGTGAATAACTTACCGCTGTAAATTTGTTTGACTAATTAGCTAGTTCAGATGAAAACGAAATAAAACAAAACGTGATAAATGTTGAAAATTTTAAACAACTGATGCGCAAAAAGCTATCAATTAGTCAATTCTTGCTAAGTATAGCTGCACTTAATGAAATAAAATTTCGCCGGTATTAATTTGCTTTTAAATTTTTCGGGTAATATTCGGAAGCTCTAAAATTACAGAAAAATTTAAAAGACGAAAAAATACTCGATTTTTATATTCGGTAACGGAGCATTAACCAAGTCAAACTCAGATTCAAACTGCAAAAGGAGTATAGCGCAAAAATGTTATTAGGGATCAAATGAATCTTGCATCAAAATGGCGAAAGTTTAGCATGTGGTTCATAAAGAAATAATGACGATTTCAGTCTAGTTGATTTTGGGAAAAATTTACGATTTTGGGGCAATTTATAGTGACAGGCTTAATGAAGAGTTTATTTTTCAGAACAACTGTAACTTTACCAGTTCTATGTAGGTGATGGGGGTTGTAAAGTTCTCCATTGACCAGGACGCAGTTAATGACGTCTACGTGAGTGCCATCAGGGAGACTGCGGACTATATATTGGCCTTTTACGACCTCTACATAACACCGGGTATCGTCGAATGGAAAGATATTGCAGCAGTCAATCACTGAAAATTAAAACAAAATAACAATACAATGTTGAATGGAAAGATAAGAAGCATAGATAGATTTCAAAATAGTTTTGATTAATGTTTATTACTGCCAATTTTTGATAAAAAAAACTTTTAACTACAATTATATACAATCCTTGCTATCATTTATAGCGAATTTAAAAAAACAACTCCATATTACCTCGTACAAAGTGAAGTATTTATTTACACGTGTGAATATTATACCAACATTCCAATGTACAGTTAGTCCTCCAAATTTTTTCCGGATTTATTATGTTCAAATATTTCATTCTTTTTTTTAACTGTGCATACGAAACATCCGGTTTGTGTTTATGAACACTGAAATTGCAAAAGTTGACGTTTACCTTGTGTCATACTTTTAGTGAGCATGTCTACACAAAGGTATCTTATCTTTTTCTTCCTACTTTCTCTTCTTTCGTCCTCTTTAACTGTACTGTTTACCCATATTTTAATTTGTTTAAATTACTTTACTGGTTTCCACGTTTGCGACGTTAATAGCAAGTTAAAATTACTCTGTCGATTGGCTCATGTCGGACATTAAGATACTTTCTGTAAACTGTCAAGGACTGAATGATGATAAAAAAAAGAAAAGACGTTTTCCAGTATTATAGAAAACAAAACTGTAACATTCTTTGTCTGATAGATACTCATTTTACAGAGGAAATTGAAAACAGTATCAGAAATGAATGGGGTTTTGAAGTTGTATTTAATTCTTATGCATCTAATTCTAGAGGAATTGCAATACTTTTCAGCTGTAATTTTGAATATAATATATACGAGTGTGTGAATGATGATAATGGGAATTTATTGGCTTTAGATATTAAAATTGAGAATAAGAGATTAACTCTAGCATGCATATATGGACCTAATGAAGATTCCCCCACTTTTTATCAAACACTATCAGACATAATAACTAGAATAAATAATGAAGAAATAATTATTGTAGGTGATTATAATATGGTTATAGATCCATCTAAAGATTATTTTAACTATTTGCATGTAAATAATCCGAAAGCAAGAGGAAAATTATTAGAGCTAATTAGTTATATTGATTTAGCAGATATTTAAAGAGAATTTCACCCAAATACAGAAAGATATACTTGGAGAAAACCTAATCCATTAAAGCAAGCGAGGCTAGACTTTTTCCTGATATCAACTTCATTGATAACACAAGTTAAAAAATGTGACATAATAACTAGCTATAGGTCAGACCACTCACCAATCATGTTATTGTTAAAACTGAATCATTTCAAACATGGTAAAGGCCTATGGAAATTTAATAACTCTCTTTTAAATATACCTGAATATGTACAATCAATCAATAAGCATATTGATGAAATTAAAAAACAATATGCATTGCCCATATATAATAGAGAAAATATTTTAGATTTACCAGACTCTGAAATACAGTTTTTTGTGAATGACCAGTTATTTTTGGAAACTCTGCTAATGGAAATCAGGGGTAAAACTATTTCATTTGCAAACTACTTAAAAAAAAAAGTAGATCAATTGTTGAACAGAAACTTGTAGAAGAAATAGGCTCATTAGAGGAACAATATGAAATGAATACAAATACAATATATGAAAAGAAACGAGAACTAGAAAATATAAGAAAACATAAGCAAATGGGGAATCTTATTAGATCACTAGCGAAGTGGCTAAGTGAAGGCGAAAAACCTACCAGCTATTTTTTAAATTTGGAAAACAGAAATTATGTAAATAAAACCATACCTAAGCTTATAAAACAGGACAACAGTATACATGTAGAAATAAATAAACAGGAAGACATTTTAAAAGAAGTAGCGACTGTTTATAAAAATTTGTATAATGCAAAAACAGACGTAGTTACAGAGGAATTTGATTTGGGTAGAAGAACTTTTACAGACTTTATGAAATTAAATGATTCAGAACGTGAAAAATTAGAGGGCAAAATTACATATGATGAAGCATTAGCAATATTAAAAAATATGTCAAATAACAAAAGCCCTGGAAGTGATGGCTTTACAGCTGAATTTTTTAAAATGTTTTGGAAAAAGTTAGGATATTTTATTATAAGATCTCTAAATTGGGGTTATGAAATTGGGGAATTATCATCAACACAGAAGCAGGGGATAATAACATGTGTACCAAAAGAGGGTAAAAGTAAATTTAAATGGAGACCTATAACTCTACTTAATACAGTTTATAAAATTGGATCAGGATGTATAGCTAGAAGAATTAAAAACACTTTAAACAAAATAATAAGTTCCGACCAATCTGGATTCATTTCAGGCAGATATATTGGAGAAAACACGAGATTAATATATGACTTAATGAATTACACTGAAATATGTAATATTCCTGGAGTCCTAGCTATGATTGATTTTGAAAAAGCCTTTGACTCTGTGTCTTGGAAATTCATTCATGAAGTCCTATCCTACTTCAATTTTGGTCCGTCAATCTCAAACTGGGTTAAAACTTTTCAAAATAAGTCTGTGTCATGTGGAACTCAAGCAGGTATTTTATCTAATTTTTTAAATTTAGAAAGAGGCTGTAGACAAGGAGACCCTATTTCTCCATACATTTTTTGCTATGTGCTGAAATACTGTCAATAAATATAAAACATAACAAAGATATTAAAGGTATAAAAATAAATGACAATGAATATATAATATCACAGTATGCTGATGATACAGTTATAATCCTTGATGGATCAGAAAAGTCACTTAAGGTAACAATGAAAGACTTAGAAAAGTTTTATATTATCTCAGGGCTTAAAATGAATAATTCAAAAACCCAGATTGTATGGATAGGGAGTAAAAAATACTCAGAAGATAAAATCTGTTCAGAAGTTAATTTCGAATGGAGAACAAACTTCAAACTTTTGGGCATTCACTATGATGTGGACTTAACAAAAATAAATAAACTTAATTATGACAAAAAACTGGTTAAAATAAAAAGTATTATAGAACAATGGAAAAAGCGTAACTTAACACCAATTGGAAGAATAACTCTTATAAAATCTTTAATCATATCTCAACGTAACCACTTATTTATAACGTTACCAAATCCACAACCTGTAATAATGAAAGAACTATTTTCAGATTTTTATGGAACTCTGATGTTGATAAAGTAAAAAGAAAGATGGTTACACAAAAATATTCTCAGGGAGGGCTAAAAATGCTTGATTTAGAAAATTATATAAAAGGATTAAAATCTACATGGATAAGAAGAATTCTTTTTAATAACAATTCTAAGTTGAAAATCTTGTTACAAAATGTAGTAGATATCGAACTGTTATTAAGCACAGGAACTGAATACTTAGTTTACCTAAAAGAGAATATGAAGAATGAGGTTTTTATAGCGTTCAAAGAAATTCAAGATAAAAACCAAATTAGTAATTGGAAAGAATATATAAGCCAGCTTTGTGGCATAATAAAAGATTTAAGATAGGGAAAAAAACAGTTTTTTACAGATCTTGGTATAAAAATAATATCATATATGTCAATGACCTATTAAATGAACAGGGAAATTTCATATCTTTATATACACTTCAAATGAAGTATAATATAAAAACAAACCATGTAACTTTTTTAGGACTCAAGCATGCTATAATATCTGATATGAGAAAGTGTAATATATGTAGAGATGTATATCTAGATAAACCTTTTATTCCGATAAATATCCAGATTTTTGTCACAACAAGAAAAGGATCAAAAGCCATGTATGATGTATTAAATAGAACAGAAATCAAGCCAGGTGCTCAGGAAAAGTGGGGGAAAATCTTTGAAATTACTGACTTACAATGGAGAAAGATATATTCTATTCCATTTCTTACTACCAATAGTGCCAAGTTACAATGGCTACAATATCGAATCAATCATAACATTTTAACAACAAATAGTATTATGTTTAAAATTGGGAAAGTTGAGTCAAAATTATGTAATCTATGTCATAATAAAGAGGAAACAATATGCCACCTAATGTGGAATTTGCCAACTGTACAGCAGCTTCTTATTAACTTCATTAATTTATGTCAAACAAAAAATATAGATATTGAACTGAATCAAGATACTTTCATGTTTGGGGAATATAAATCTGGAGAAAATATTAGACAGAGCAATGTGATATTTATGCTAGTTATCCTAACCCTAGTGCAATACATATACAGAAGCAGATGCTTTAAAAGTAACTTATCAGTCCTTGGAGTATTATACGAGATAGAATCTTATATTTAAGCAATAAAATACACTGCAAATGTGGAAAACAAAATGAATGAATTTATTAACACATGGGAAAGATGGCAAAATTTGTTTACATAATTTCTCTCTCTCTCTCTCTCTCTCTCTCTCCTCTCTCTCTCTCTTCTTCTTCTTCTTCTTCTTCTTCTTCTTCTTCTTCTTCTTCAGATAAGTTTCAATTTATGTCATTTATCTAAAACTTTCATGTTTTGTCATTATAAATATATAATATAATATAAAAAACAAAAACAAAAAAAACCCTTTTAACTATTCTAACAATACCTTCATCAAAATCTTATTTATCTAGTTCGCTATCTTTATCATATTTTAGTATGATGAAAACAAATCTTTAGTGTGGTGTTCTGTGGTTTCTCACACTACACTCGTGTACAGTTTCATGGGCCCACTATTACGTATTGTTCTTACCTTGTAATGCTAAGCAGAAAAGGATTCCAATATAAAGTATGCCACTTGCCATGTTTACCATTGGTCTGTTGTAGCAGAAAAAAAGAATTATCCAATTTATAATTTCAAATTTTTTCTGTATTCATTAATACATATCTGAGCCCCCTTCAAGAATTTGTAACCATTTTTCATTATTTTCAACTAAAAATGTGAATTAAGTATGGCTCTCTTTTATTTATTTTTTCCCTTGTAAACAACAAATTTGATAAAACGAACGTTAAATTACACAATCTTAAATATTTCATTTTTATTTAATGCATTTTGATTTTTATCACGATTTTGACACAGTCCTTAAGATATCAGTTTATTATTTTTTTTACCTAATCGATTATGTAATACCGTGCTGTTCGTGACCTTGAGCAATAAAATTTAGTACGTATTTTCGGACATTAATATTACAGTTTTTAATATAAAGTGCTATTGGAACTAATCATAAAATAAAACGTTAGTTTTTAGAAAAAAAATATTACAGCGTTATAGCTTAATCAAATACATGATATTTCTTTAAAAACAAATAGGTCAGCAAATTACGAATGGTACTAACAATGTCCAGTATCAAGATATTTTCGTGCAGATAAGATAAAATAAAGTTGGTGACATATATTGCACATAAACTTACAGTAGTCGAATTTCACTGCGTTCAATTCTCGAAAGGGCTGTATTCAATACTCTTTTTTTTTTTTTTTTTACAAAAACAGCTTGCGCCTTTTTTAGTCGAGCTTTGCTGAAAGCAAAGTCTAGTTTGTAGGCAGGCAATTCGCTATCGTTACTATAAATAACACAACTTCAAAAGTTAAAAAAAAACCACGAATAGCGTCAAAGAAAAAGCTTCCGCTATATCAAATAGTTACACAGAGAGTCCTGTTTTTCAAATCTTTTGGGGTTTTTTTTGTTTTTGAAAAAAATTTAGTAACGGTGTTTTTTCCTTATAAATTTCGGGTTTTGACAAAAAGACTAAGCATTTAGGCACATATACAATGCGCATGATTTCCAAAAATTACTTTACAAAGCACTGGTATGAGAGAAAGAGAGAGAGAGAGAGAGAGAGAGAGAGAGAGAGAGAGAGAGAGAGATTGCCAGGCTTTGCTATACAATATGCATAAGGACACATTAAATGAGCCCGGCTTTCAGTATTTCAATAATTTGATTATATTTTTGGTGTGACTTTTCTCGGTTATACCGGTTATTAAAACAAGTTGAATACAACATGAGTGGCAAACCTTTTATGGGTATCAATTTTTGAAAATTGGGTGTTGAACTATAATTTACACATGGGTCACTGTAGGCTATATGAAATCAAACAAAAGCTCTATCCACTTATTTAAATTTGTATATCATTATAAATAAAATAAAAGATAAAAAAAGTTAAAAATGCTGTTCTTAAAATTTACACAAGTGATCATTCCAAAGGTAAAATAATAAAACAAATTAAGCAACATTTTGGGTTATTCTGATTTCTTTAATTGTCATAAAAATAAATCAATGTAGGATTTTCGTGTGTGGTGTTTTCATTGAAAAGGAAAGAAAACAACACGTTTTAATACCTTTTTAATACACTGAGATTAATTGATGCACATGCAACAAGGTAGACTTTAACAGTTTTTATCCTTTGTTATGAGTAGCTACACCATACTCATATATCTAACAACGTCGTTTCTCATATGCATGTGCAATCACAATGTAGTTTTAGAAGAAAACTCTTAAATAAGACAAAAAGGCAAATTCCATATGCCATGACATTTTAAGCTGGCATACGTGTAACTCTACAAAAGTTTGTAAGCTGAAATAAAAAAGAATACACTATTTCAATTAATTTTTATAGTAATATTAAGTGTGTATCGACTTACTTGCAATCAGGGTTGCTTTAAAGGACAGAACAATGTTGTCTTGAGATAAGGCTTTGGGGGTAATCGGTTCTCGTATAAATTATTTTTAGATTTTATTTGTATTTATATGAAGAGTGTTGACATGAAAAACTTGACTGACATAATGACACAAGTCCTGTAAATTGCGTGAATAAACTAATATAACAGTTTGTGCGAGTAATAATTTTAAGACGATATACAAATAAATTTCAGTATCGTCAAAAGAACCTTAAAAAAGATATGCACCACCAATGAAAAACACAGACATACACAGGAAAAATGTCCACATGTGTAAAATATTTGCATAATTTTAGACATGTTTTGCCGAATAATACATGCGTAAAACACATATGTTTTAGAAATATAAAATCTATTGTGTTCCTTTGCACATTATTTTAAAAATGTAAAACACATGTTTAACATGTGGAAAATAAACACTTTGTTAATGTGTGTTCTTTATATGTGTTTTACACATGTAAAACATGTATGTAATACATATGTTTTACACATGTTTCACACATGTGAACAATTTTCTATGTAGATAGAAACAAACAGACGGGCGAAAATGCAAAATCACTAGATTGACACATTGTTCAAGTCAAGAAAATAAAATTTTAGACATGCCCGTGTTAATATCAGAAACAAACAAGATCAAATCAGTTCTCAAACTGCAATAAACAAATGAAAATTATTGCATTTACACAATAATCAAGTAAACTTTGCAATAGCATCAAAAAATGTTACATATACCTAATCAACTTTCTGTTTGGAAACTTATAGCATTTGTGGACGTGTGATTAGTCAACTGTCTAACCTCGTCCAAACAATTATCCTTGCCCTAGTGTCACTGTTACCTTGCATATGTTGCTATCATTTAAGTGCACATTAGATTATATCGCCAGCTATTTTGATCGCTGTTATAGCTTAGACGGGATAAAATAACAACATATCTTAGCCCTTTGATTCTTGTTTTATACGACGGCATTTTGTTCTCTTAAGGCTGTTTTGTCCGATTTTGTATCAGATTTTTCGTTGTAAAACAATGGTTTTGTTAGAAATGCGTATAATGATAGGTAATGCAATAGTTTTGCCAATAATATAAGCAATATTTTTTATGAAGAAATTGATCGCAAATTCTGTTTACAAAGTAAACGTTTCATAACACGGCAATGCATTATTTCACTTATTAAACGGATTCGCCCAATTGTCGAAGCCAACATAATTGAATTACGGTTTGAGATTTGCTAAAAGTAAGCAATCACGTTTTGGAAAATCAAATAAAAAAACATGATTGCACAAATCTTTCTAAAGTTTGTTTGTTCTTACATATGATTTATTTTTAGTTACTTCGAATAGTTTTATCTTTGTAAGAAGACTAATTCTATTTGTGTGAATAATTAAATGTCTTCAGCTTTTTATGATAATTGTGTTTTATTGAAAACTATTTAATACTGTAATAGCCAGTATATGGGATCAAGCAGCTTTGAACTGATATTATGTCGATCATATATAGCTCAAAGATGACTAATCAGACATGCAAAACTTCTGTGCAAGCCACACAGGTCTTTTTATCTTATACCTGCAATGATCGCTACCTTCAATGCCCGCAGAATTATCAAAAGAATTTTTTTTGTTTATATTGATATCATTCTTTGAACAATTTATTGAATTAATTATAAAAAAAGAAAGTTAAAGTTACTTAATTCTTGTTGTTAATGTACATTGAAAAAGGTATGTGAAAAATAAGAAATTAAAACACTTGCATAAAAAGGGAGAGAGGCGTCTTTTCTTACATGAATTTTGTCTAAAGACAAAAATGTTCTTATTTTTACAAAGAGGCACATACAATGTAAGTATTTAATTCGAGAATTTTCAGTTGGAAGACTAAGCAAACAGTTTACCATATAGCTTCTTGAATTCGAAACTTAAGTTGATTATTCTGTTATTACAAAATTTCTTTCGATGTCGAGATACCAAGTCATATGGATAAAAAACCGGTTTGAATCAAGATACAATTTTTTGATATTACGAGAATACCATCATCAGCAGATATGATGTTTCATTTTGGTCACGCATTATTTGTGTTTGTGTTTGAAATTCTTCTTGTTTAATAGAGGGCATCTAGTAGGCAAACGAAGTGCATCATTAAGATGTTTAAAGAAGCTTCTACTGAAATTGCTAGATTCATACGCCTTTGGCTTGTAATAAGGGTGACGAGGGGGACGTAATATACATATTTCTAAATCAAATTATGTGTCAAAACAATTTAAAATAAGTGTTAAGACTTGTGACATTTCATTAGCCATCCCTCGTCAGTGTTTTGATTAATTGGCTATTAAATTCAGATATTAAATGAAGTTTTGTTGTAAAGCTCTATCTTGAAAAAATACTGATCAAGTTAAATTTATTATCTATGAATCAACTTTCAGTAAAATCATGACGAATCATTTTTTAGTTTTCACTCTACTCTGAGAGGAGTGTTCTCCTTTTATTATTAAGCTATGATTATTAACCACTGTTTATAATGTATTTTATGAATTATTGATGAGAAGAATAAGTAGTTTAATAGAAATCTAACATATTATACAAAAGTTTATAAATGGCATGAAGAAGGTTATAGATTTAGTGAATTAGATTGGGGTAAAATTTTTGAGCTCCCATTTAAAACTACAAAGGAATCTAAATATCACTGGTTACAATTTCAAATATTACACAGAATAATTGCAACAAACTACTTTTTAACGAAATTAAAACTAAAGGACAGTCAGCTTTGTACATTTTGTAAGGTAGAAGTTGAAACCATTGAGCATCTTTTTTATGATTGTCCTAAGGTTAAAGAGATGTGGTTTGCAGTTGAAGAAATGTTTCTATTAAGGTTTAATTTTCCAATAGCTTTTGATAAAATAGGTGTATTATTCGGTAAATTTAACAACAATAATGTTTACAAAGTTCATAACTTATTGACACTTGTTGTGAAACAGTTTATTTTTGCCTGTAAATATAAAACTGTACCCAAATTGGATATGAGTGCATTGTTTACCTTAATAACCGATAGATTACTTATTGAAAAATATTTACTTTTAAAAAATTGTAATTTCACTCAGTATGAAAAACACTTGAAAAAAATTTGTGATCATGATTCATAGGAGAAAATATTAGACTAGTGTATGATTTAATGAATTATACTGAACAAAACAAAATACCAGGATTATTAATGTTAATAGACTTTGAAAAAGCATTTGATTCAATATCATGGAATTTTATTTACCAGACCCTTGATCTTTTTAATTTTGGTGATTCAATTAAAGATTGGGTAAAAACTTTCTATAGTGGAATCAAGTCATGTGTCATTCAAAATGGAATAGCATCAGATTATTTTTACCCTGAAAGGGGCTGTAGACAGGGTGACCCAATTTCACCATATCTTTTCCTTTTGTGTGCCGAAGTTTTAGGGATTCTTATAAGAAATAACAAAGATATTAAAGGTATAATTATAGAAGGAGAAGAATATAAACTTTCACAGTATGCAGATGATACTACTCTGTTTTCAGATGGATCTCCAGAATCATTAGATGGAATTCTAAGAGAACTAGATTATTTTGCCGACTTATCAGGACTAAAAATAAATTTTTCTAAAACGATTGGGAGCAAAAAATTTTCAAAAGAGGTTTTTCATCATTCAAGAT
>WFKH01011801.1:3884678-3912810 GCA_016163765.1 Magallana hongkongensis
GGGTCCAGTCTTGAGTTTTCTCCCATGGAAGCTAACATATGGTGGCTTGGAAAAGGCGGCATGAGATGGCGACATCTCCTCCCTAAAATCAGACAATTGTTACGGTATGAAGACTCTCCACATTTTCTGGTTCTTCATTGTAATGGTAATGACATTGGTCAGATTAAACCTAGCGAATTGCGCGAGAAAATGGAGAAATCTTTGAATGCACTTTCTTCACTGTTGCTAAAAATAAAAATCATTTGGTCACAAATATTGCCTAGACTGAAATGGCGTGATGCTAGAGACAACAGTGCTCTCAATAAGACAAGAGTGCGAGTAAATAGCTTTTTTGCTACAAACCTCTTGGAAAACCAAGGGGGCAACATTCGCTATCCAAAACTAACTCCATCTGACCAAAGCTTATTTAAGGAGGTTGGTGTGCATTTGACAGAAAAGGGCGATAAAATTTTCCTTAAAACCTTAAAGAAAGCTTTGCAGAGGTTTATTTCGTCAGGTGTAGGAGTTTACCCTGTGTCATAAGGTAATCCCCATGGCACACACTTAATTCTAAGCTAAATACCAATCATAAATTAAACATTCTAAATTCTTAGATTATGATTTTCTTAAACATCTTAAGTAAGCATGCATCTTAATGATTGTGTTCAGCTACCGCCCTTATGGCGGTGGAAACTCTGTGTCCATATGTTGCAATCTTTAGCTGAACTTAAATAGGGTTATATTTACTGAGCATCTGTTCCCAGGGCTCGCTACAACTCTAATTTCCAATTTCCTTATTTGTGTCAAATTTGATGTTTGATTTGCCAGTATCTTTTTTAACATCTTCATATGTATATTTCCATATTTCTGATTCATTTGCATATTTGCCATTTCATGTGCATTTCCATCTACATGTATTTGCCATTTGGGTTGCTCAAATCGCCCAATTTTCATGGGTCGGTAACCTTCGTTACAAATGTCACCAGTAAATAATTGTAAATTGCTGAAACTTTTCAATTACATGTATTTGCCATTTGGGTTGCAATAATTGCCCTATTTTCATTGGTCGGTAACCTTGGTTATAAATGTAAACAGTAAATAATTGTAATTACTGTAACCTAAAATTGTGGTGCAGCCATGGCCATTATTCGCCAATAAACATAAAAATTATAGTTCTTTGGTTTTCTCTAATATACACAGTTATACAAAAAACTGTTATAAATTTACTCAGTCTTAAATACCCCGCTAACATTGGGGACGAATAATTCCTCGTATGCAGTATCAACATATGTGCATATGTGGATCATATGTGGCGAAGTTGCGTGCGTACTTTTATATTGTCATTTTAACCTAGCATAATAAAAGGTTAAACGTTATATAATTATTTTTTAAAGATAATATTATATTATATTGCTATTTTTTTCTGTGCCTGAAGTCATTCCAGAACTTTTAAGTCCATTTTTTGGTGTTTGCGGTAAAATTCAATCTTAGGGAGATAATTAGCACTCACAATCGTCAACCGCATCTATTGGTCATTTACAAGAAATGTCACCTTGGACAGCTGCGGCCACTGCTGTATTCACACCACCTCGACGGGCAGTAGTGACTTTAATTGTTTCAGGGCTAGGACCAGCAGCTCAGACGTTTTCTCCCAACAACATACTGTAGACTCAAGAGAATGTACGTTCCGCTTTTACTAGTACCAAAAGTGTTTATTATTTTAAATCAGTCATGTCTTCTTTAATTTTAAGTCAATCGATAGTTTTACACAGCTCTGGGCTTTAATATTAACAATGTAACTTATAAAAAAAAATACATTAATTTGGCTACCATTCTGGAACAAGACCAAGCAAACTACAGCTGTTCACATTGTCCATGGACACCCAGGGACATATCATTGCCCCATCTAGGCATTATTTTAATACTTCTACTATTTGGCTGAATAAAAAACAGGAAACCCATCTACTTGCCTCATTATTTCATGGACTAGAAAATGAAATTGCAAATTTTCATTTCTAAAGATACATGAAGATGTGTGACAACTATTTTGAAAATATTTATTTATCTTCGTTTGCATTAATTTAACTGTCTATTCGTGCAAGTGAAAAAAACATCCAGTCACAGTTTTACAATTGTTTTATTTAGTCGTACATAGTTTTTTATTTATTGCTTCTTTACATCAATATTTCAATGGTTGCACTCTTTTAAAAATACATAAATGTGTACATGTAGCATCCGAACTAGCATTAGACCACATAAGACAATAAATAACACAAGCACACGTAATGAAATAGATGTATAATAATTCAAATATGAAATAACTTAAAACTTTGGTAAAAACACAATTCATGCATTTTCTAAAATTAAAAACTTATAAAGATGAAGCTGATGCATTATCCTACTAAATTCTGAATGTGAATTAGACATTCTGTATGAAAATTTCATGAAAAATATATCATAGATAAATAATACTGTATGAAAATGTCATGAAAAATATATCATAGATAAATAATACAGTATGTAAAAATATCATGGTTATTGGAAGTTTTTTTTTCTAAAGGTGGAAGACATTTATTGAGCTCACAGGATTTGCTTTGAAATCTATTCACAGGGATTTATGTTTGCTGGATACGCCACCAAAACGCTGCACATCCAAACATTTTTATACCCACCACGTCCGAAAATGTTTATTGATGTGTTTCATTTTTCATACTCTGTAGAAGAGAATATATGTTAGCCTGTAGCCTTTTAGTAACGAATTCATTAAAACTTGAATGAAACAATCTTTAAAGTATCTTATATAATTTTCCGCAATTGTTTCAAAATGAGGATGATGAAACTTGTTAAGGTGATTTCACTGGATTAAACTTAAGCACCGTAAGCATATTAATTGTTTGTAGATTAAAACACCTTTAAAGAACATCACTTTTCAGATCGGTTTTCGCAATGACGAGTCCTTCTGTTTAGACTGGCATCAAACTTTGATTACTTTTGCTGAGTCGTTGCAAGATCAATGATGTGTATGCAAACAATTATTTCCTTTTGAGCATACATTTCATAATTGTTTTTATATATCACTAGAACTATTTCTCTGCGAGGAATTATTTTGGGTATTACAGTACATGTCATCTTTAGATGCTGCATCTTTTGCTGTGGCATATTCATTGTTTGTTTCCATGACTGTTCTGACATGAGAGTATTCATCATGGCTTTCCAGAAAATGTTGATGAGAATAGGAATCGTCAATTCCTTCTTCTCTGTGACTATTTCTCTGAAGATGGTCATATTCCTCTCCAAAATTAGTGGTTGACGCATACTTTTCATTTTGATTTAAGTTTAAACCGCGATTACGGACGTCATATCCGTAATCACTGACATCATGTATATTTGCGTCGTACATTTCTAAGTTATCTTGTCCATGTTTATGTGTTGTTGCATACTCTGGTTTATCTGAAGAAGAATTTGTACTGAGAATTCGATGAAAATCTAAGGCATACAGTTATTTCTTTCAAATAATTTGCAACATGTATGTAAATTTTTATTTTTATTTAAATTTTGTTTTGATGAAACATATTAAACGTCGGCATTTTGTGGGTTTTAAATTATTAGCAGATTTTGCTTTTCTTAACGAGAAAAGAATTAAACCATTTTACTTTATAACTTAAATTGTCATTTAAGTTTATGGTAATTTATCTCTGTGAGAGTCATTTCTTTCTTTAAAAAACATTGTAAAATGCACTTAGTTGAAATTGTCACTTACTTTGTATCGTGTATGGTTCGGCTTTTCCGTATCCTGGATTTTGTGCAGTTTGCGGTATTTTACTGAAAAAAAAACCATCATTCTGATGCATGCGTTTTAAGCTGCTTTATACCAGGGGTATATTATATCGTAAAATCTTGATAAAAGGTATGTTATTTCAAATTAGATAATTATAAAAGTCAATAAATGATAAATTATTATTGCTAGTACATAACAATTCTTGTTATTTTGAATACAGCGTACTAATAAAAAATATAATTAGGCTAGACCTTAAATACGTAAAATACCAGAAATCTTAAATCTTAAATTCTGTATTAGTTAAGTCTTACAATGGGGGTGCTGAAAAAGACTGAAGGCAAAAGATAAGAAGTGTTGCTAAAGTATTGAATTTTCAAATTTAAACATTTGAGAGAGAGAGAGAGAGAGAGAGAGAGAGAGAGAGAGAGAGAGAGAGAAATCTTACGTATTCTGACTTACGATTAGATGTTAATAAAGTAACATTGAAGTGAAAGAAAAAATACAAAAGAGAGTTAAAATATACGTATACCGTTCTATTGAATTTCATATTAAAGCAAGATGTACCTAGTTCTTTTCCGCCACATTACCGCTACAACAATCAGAGTGATACCAACAATCACCAGTAAGGACACCACCACCGGTACAACGGTTGATACAGTGGACGACTCTAGCGCTGAATTTTCTTCATTAGCATCTTCTTGAACGGATGAAAGAATCAATGTACCTGAAGAATACATTGCAAATACCAACAATTTTTTTATAGTTTGATTTGTAACATTTTAATACCCAGAGCTATACATTATTCAGAACATCGACTAATCCCCACCCCCCACGACCCCCCCCCCCCCCAAAAAAAAAAATTGCGAAGTAACTGCTTAAAAATGTTTAACAATAGTCTCGAGAACATTTTATTTCAAGTCCTTAAAATTTTAAAAGTGAATATTTTTATATTATTTTTTAACCATAGACTGTTACTTCAATATTCTTTAATGATCATACTTTTTACATCATGAACACGATTATGATTTAAGATATTTACTTGATCCACACAATCATGTATTTATCGAAAGGCATACGAGACAAAGGGCCACAGTCAACAAAATCATTGAATACAAAACTTTATATTTCATCCAAGAAAATGATAAATACAGATAATATTTTTAACCACTCCTTTTCTTTTGTATTTTTCACTTAATAACCCTTTAATAACAGGTAAATCTATATACTCTTAATTTGAAGCTATGAGATTAAAAATTGATAAAAAGAGTTTACAAAATGAATACTGGTACTTACTGTTACAAATTGAGCCAGCATACTGTTTCCTACATAAACAACTATCTTTTGCTATACAAACAATTTGTGTTTGTTCCCCATTGCAGCAAATATCTAAAACAGATTTAATGACCATTTAAAATATTTAGAAACAAGTTAACTGTATCAAAAAGATTTAATGGATAACCATGTTAGGTGACATATATATTTCACAACAAGGTTTTACCACTTTGCTGACCTGAGTAACAATCAACACATGGTTTTTGTACCCCTTAATATGTATGTGAACTGTGTACGTTATCATCGAGGTATAACAGTTTGGTAAAATTTGAATTTATATTATGCATGTGCATTAGTAAGGGTGCTCAAATAGAAACATCACAAATTAAAGCATCGTGGATCGAATAAAAATATATATGCATATATGCATTACGAAAATATTTTCATGTTCCTCGTTGGGTCAAAAACGGCTATGAATTCTATAATTTTAAAACTTAAAATACATTACGAAAAGTTATGTTCCTATAAATTTAAAAAAGTTTAATAATGCTGGTGCTTTGAATTCTTAGGAGAACCTCCAAATATTCATCCTATTTTTACGTTTTGTATTAATTAGATTTATATAAGTTTTGTATTTAGATAACGTTTGTTATTGTATTAGATTTAATATTAAGTATTTGACATCATTCAATGCATACTTTTGAAGAAAACCAATGATATCCCTTAACATATACATGTATCAGCTGCCCGTTTTTAAAAATAAATTATAGATTATACACTATGATTTTGATAATTCTAAAACAACATTGAATAAATATGGCACATCCTGATTGGGGTAAATAGCTTGGATCGTTTTTCATCGTAATGATTGATGATTTTGTACACCCTGTAACAGTGAGGTTCGTTCTGGTTTGTGATCATCTCTTTTCAATGAATAAAACTGAATAGAATTAGTGAATCTTAATCAAAAACTTAGCGATCGGAAACAAGATTCGTTTAAAATACAATTTAAAAGTAATGTACTCGCATAATTAGAATTTAATGGCATAAATAAAGTCATTTCGAACACGCTTAATGAAATGTATGTTACATGACACGAGTGGTACAGAGGAGTAACATTATGAAAGGTTAAGCGAGTTCATATAACGTAAACATATCAGTTTATAATTGGAGAGGCTGTGAGGTACATTTTTCTCCTTTCACACTGTTTTATCTTGGGCATTAAATGTATTATAAGAATTTACATATATCAAAGATTAAATAACTGCAAAACTAATCAGAAATTCGGAAATTTAATTTGTGATCAATTTACGTATTACACATCATCATATAGTTTTCATTGGAGAAGTGAATTGTGTAATCAATTTATAAACAGAGAATGGTCAAAAGACCTAACTTCAGCTTAAATATCAGATAAGCTAAGAAAGTGCAAATAATTTCACATCTGGTATAATGACTTACTTTGCATGTCTTTGAACAAGGATGGTTCAGGAGTGTTGCTTTGGTTACAATTTTCAGCCACTTGTTGGCATGCCATGTTATACGAAGAAAGGCAATTCTGTGTATTTGTGGCGAGGCATATATCTACGGTAAAGATAAAAAAAAAATTAATTTTCGTTATCTTGTTAAGACGTTACAGGTACACTTAATACGTGTTCTCTTCATTTCAAAAATATTAATTATTTTTGTTCTTTAAAATGTTTCTTACTTGCAGCTACAGAACTGTGTTTGGTTGTTAAAGTTCATAGTAGGCGGTACGAAACTGAGCCTTTAATGACTTTAACATTCCGACATATTTTTCGGTAGTTGACCACTGGTGATTGAATATATCATACGATCTCTAACTTTACAAGAGAGAGTTTTGACGCTATCTTACGCGAAATACCCTTAGAAAAGGTTACTTTTACTATAGTTTTTTTCTTTATGTAGTTTAAGCTTGATCCTGCGCACTCAAGATTACCGGGCTATTGACAAAACCACGCAGTCGAATATTGCGAGGGTCTTAATAGTAAACATTTACGAATTATGAAAAAAATCACAGATCATAATAATGTATATTATATAGATCGTTTTTGTAAGTCTCATAACACTGAACATATGAATAGTTTAACTCATATGAAAGATGATAAACCATACTGATTTCATATTTTATCACAATTGAAATAAAGTTAACATTTACTTACGTGCTTGAGAACATGATCCATTTTCATTATCACACACTTCTGTTTCGTTACAAGAGCAGTTTTGGGCACACCCATCCCCGTAATGGAACAGATCACACCCTGCCATTTAAAGTATTCAATGTGCATGTTACTAAGGAAAATTGAACAAATTTGATTAATCTTAGATAAAAATGTCTATTAAAATTATAACGAGAGTGATCTAAACCAAATCAAAAGACTGTTGTTACAAGTAGTGACTACACTCAACTGTTTAAACTTAAAGCTTTTTAAAGTTAGATATGACAGTCATTCGGAGAATACCTTAAGAGCAATCAAAACATCGTGCTGTGTTATCGTTTGCGTTTCAATTATTGAAAATTAAAATAGTTATTCTGTATGCTAATGAGTTGTCTTGTATTTTAAAGAGTTGTACTTCAAAACGTTGATACATACAACGTTATGTGTGAAATATTTTCAATCTAAATTAAATGTACGATATTCAAAACGGCTGCATACCATTAAAATGCAATGTTATTTATGAGTTGGTCTAGAGCAGTATCTTTTAAACATGATACTATTGAATTATTATGGGTACTATTGAGCTTTTGGTTATAAAAAAGGTGGGGCATATTTGTAAGTAGTTTGAATACTGTTCAATTGTACAATTTGGATTTTAAAAAGTGTGTCTTCTTTTAATTAGACAAAATTATTGTAAAATATTTCTTTGGTTTTACTTGTTTCACAGCTATCCCCGGTCCACCCCACCTTGCAGTAACACATCCCTGTTGACGAATTACAGCTCAGTGAATTCTTAGTGACACAGCTACAATTTCTGACACAGTTTGGCCCAAATGTGTAATTGCTGCAATCTTCGGTAGACAGAAAGCGTTTAAAAGAGCATTAGTTTTCTACTGATTCTATTGTAAGACATTTTAAGGAAATGCAAAAATGAATAAAGATAATTTTAAAAAAGAATCTTTCACCTTCAGTACAATTATCTCCCCTCTTTCCATTCTCACAGACACAGGCACCAGACACCACATCACAGACAGGACTATGAACATCAGAACATTTGCAGGCGAAAGAGCAATTACGGCCGTAGAAGGTAGGCGGACACTCTGCAAGTAATTATTTTAGATTTATAAATTTATTTTACTTACTTAGTTTTGATGTTCCAAAAAGCATTTCGCATTTTATCACTTTCTTTGCTATTCTCCCTACCGATTTCAGCCATTGACAAATTATAACTTTTATTGATGAAATTCCATGTTTTTCTTTAGATTCTCTAACCTTCGTCACAAAGTGTTCCCGTTTTTCCTTCAACAGATGAACAGTTACATATTCCTGTCACGTGATCACAGGTTGCGTTGTTTTTGCATGAACAACTGTGCTTACATTCTTCCCCGTATTTTCCTTCATCACAAGCTGTGAGATATAAAGTACAATTCACTTTTCTAATAATGTACTTTGAAACAGTTCTTGAGTGATAAATCGTTTCAGCATTTATTATTAAGAATTTAATAAGAAATTGATTTTGAATAACAGTTGTTAGACGACCTAACTTGGGTTCGTCTTGCATACTTTCTGTAAGTAATGTTAACGGTAATTGGTCCAATGATTTAAAATAGTACATCACTTTATATTAAAAATAACGTGTAAGCATTTAGGTTCCAACAGATAATATAAACAAAGTGTAAGCATCACGACAACGATGTGAAAACTCATACCTTGAGAGCAATTCTTGCCTGTCCACCCAGGCCTACACAAGCATGTGCCGTTGATGTCACACATGTCATAGTTCTCCTTTACACATGGGCAGTCTATGGTACAGTTTATCCCATATTTGTTTTTAGGGCATAGGGCTTCATAAAGCAAACATTGTTAAACTAATTTAAAACTTACGAATATTCTAATTGCATCGGGAGTTATTTCTTTAAGGATGCGGTGATTTGTCGCATTTATAAAACAGAAGGGCAACAAATCGTGTCGAAATGCAATAGAATTAAAGCAACCCTTTTAGTAACAAAACAAAATTAGCATATTCTATGATAGTTTAGAGTTAATAATAAATCAAAAATTGTAAAATACATAAAAAAAAACCATTTCTTAAATTAAATATAAGTATTGAAGATTTGATCCAGGTACCCTTTTCACAGATTCCAGTAATGTTAACGTATCCAGGGCAACATGTTGGAATAGTTTCGTAATACTGTTGTATCTGGTACGCCAAACGTAATCTATAATGAAGATGAAAACTGCATTATTTAAAAATACAGCAAATTAACAAAGCAAACACCGGAATGGTCCTTGATAAAATTGCAGTACTTAAAATGTCATAGTGCCTTGAAGACTCGAAATTGACGTTTATACATTACATCTCAAGTTATGGTGTGATATTGTACTAATTGTATTTGATGTTGTACTAAAATACACTGATAATTTATTAATTCATTAGAAGGTAGGAAACATAAGAAAACATACATGTAGAAGGTTTTTAATTTTTTTAGTCATAGTGATTGCGTCTTTAAGATACTTTTAAATTGCTGTATGACATATATATTTTTTTAAATAACTGTGTTGTTTTGACCTACTAAAATTTGACCTAAGTAAAATTACAAATAAAAGGTCTTTGAACTTATTTCACACCTGATATTATTGCTCCATGTGGTTTAATCGTTTTGAATTCTGAATTACATGCAAGTTATTTCACACAAAAGAAGGATTTCCGACTTTGTCTTTATTAATATATTTTTCCCGAATTTCTAAAAACTAAAGCCAACGATTGCCTTCTTAAATTTTTTTCTAGAGCAATGTTTTCTTCAAATGTTGACCTGTACTTATCGTAAGTGCAACGAATAGTGACACTAATTTAAAACATGTAGTAGGATATTTTAACAATTTTGACAACAAATTACTGATGTCGTAAAAAAACACCAATCATTAATTGTTTTTAGAACACAGTTAAGAATTCCTCACCAGTACAATGATACATTATTATATTCTAACAATGGCATAAAGATCGACAAATCTGAAGCGTTTTACGATCGACATGCCGCAAAGTGAACCGTGCTACATGTATGACATGTATGAACACTACAACAATGGTGTATATAAGTATCTTGGTTACACCGACAGCAAGACGAGCTCGGGGGATTTGAATCTGATGAAAGTGGGGATGAAGATATTTCTATTGAGCTAGTTACGCCATCTATTGACGATGTCAGTATAGTTTTGAAACTATTAACTAGACATCATTGAGATGGTCGAGTTCTCAAAGGGCCCCGCTTAAATAATGGAAAATAGGATAAAGCATTGCAGAAGATTTTGCTTTGACATTGACCTATAACTTAGAAATGTTCCGGTTGGCATAAAACTTTAGTCAAGCTCATTATCCCTTACCAGCAGGCTATTCTGGGTTTAATTTGGACAGGATTAGGCCAAGGGGAGAGAAGATATGCCCCGGACAATTAATATTGGGCGGACAGAAGGAATGACGGACGGACACTATAATTAATTCCAAGGCTAGTCCAATATTTCGAGCATAAATAGTTTTGATTGTTTCATAACATTGATCACTGAACAGTCCAAAATCTTTAATTAAATTTTAACATGTTTAATGTATCATTAAATTTCCCCAAGTTTGATTTATCTAAATATAAGTCATAGTACACTGTTAAATTGTACTGCGGTTATTTTTAAATAAAGCTTAACGTCATGTGAAAAACGAATGTCACTGTATATATTTCTATATATTTACACTTGCAAGTGTTTTCCCTTATATAACATTGTTTGGGAAAATTGTTGTTATTCCTGTTTCCTGTGTAACAACAGGCTTGGTGAAGAGATCACAGTAGTGCATGAATAATCTGGGTTACTATTTTTTCTATATACACACCCAAACACACCAGCATCCTGACGAAAACACAAATATTTAGCAGCATGAATGATAAGCTCAGTTAAAACATTTTTTTTTTGTAATACAAAATTTTATTTATTAATTTTTTTCACTAAATAACATCAATTATGAGATCATGGCTTAGGACTCACGTAAAATCATGCTTACGGGTTGATATCGTAACAAAGTATCACTGAAAATTCTACATTAGAAATTTATCAATGAAGCAAACACAATAGCCTAAAATTATAGTTATGTTTCTCTACAAATTCCCAACAAAATCGCTAAGGCAATATCACCGACTTTCCGTGTATAATCAGTTCACAATTTATGTCTAGTATATCGAATTTAATACGTCATTTTAGCTAATCTCTATAATGTCCGAGGAAAAACATTATGCTCTGGAATTTGATTTATCTGTCTGCGATAGATACCCTTGGAAAATTCCTCTGGAAATAACTAACTAAAACCCCTGTCACACCGGAGCTGCGTCCTTAAATAAAGTAAAACGCCAAGGTAAACGCAGTAGAGTCTCCTACAGCGCCGTAACAACGCAATGACATCTTCATTTGTCGCGGTTGGATCGCCTAGAACATAATGGAACGTCATGCGACGGCGCGCACTTTGAACATGCACAAAGTGCGCGCTGTGGCTCTGCGTTCTTATAGACACGCAGTAGAAATGGAGTGAGGTCGCCGTGACAGCGCTGTAGGGTCTCCAACATCGCCACGAGAACTCCGTTGGCGCGCTCAAGGAAAGCAGCTAATCGCAGTGTAGACGTAGTGATAAGTCGATTGCGTTGCAGAGACCTCTCGGAGTCCTTTGTGATGTCACTGCGTCTCTATCGCGCTCTCACTGCGCATCCACAGCGTTTGAACGAGTTGTTTTTCATTTGGCTGCGTTCACACAGCGACTCCGAAGAGCTGTTGCTGCGTTCATCGCGCTCTCTTGACGTTTCTTCTGCATTCATTAGCGTTGATACAGCGCTTTCACGGCGTTTCTAGCGCGTTGTCAGCCAGACCACGAAAACTCGAACAATGGCTGTTGTACAATAACAAGCGATATAGTATTCTCAAACTTGATGTGGATGATAATGTAAAAAGTAGCATTTGATAATATTCCAGGACGTATTAAAGGACGTAGATGGAATTCATGCCATTTTGTTCTGATGTTTTCACATGTTTTCTATGTTTTCTAAAAAGTAATAACGGTCCTTTTTGTAGACCTGTATACTAAGATTTTTGTCTTTCACAAATTATTTAGAAATAAGTTACGTTTCAGTTACACAACCTTATTTCATCAAAACAAAAACATTTTTTTTATCATTTATTTACTAGTTGTAAAGTTAAAATTCTTGTTTGTTTCCCATACAATTGTACAAATTAACATTAACCTACCAATATTAAAGAACGTCTTGTGCGCGCACTCAGCGCGCAGAGCACGCCGTGGACGCGAGGTAATAACTCTTATCACGTCAGGGGCGCTCGGCGGATACTCAGCAGTCAATCGCCAAGTAGAACTCTGTGGAAACGCAGTTACACGCCGCGGGAGCTCCGTAGAAACGCCTCGGTCGCCGTCAGGACGCCGTTACATCTTCACTTGTAAAAATTTCAAATAAATTAAAATTGTACTTTTTTTCTGAATTTTTCTTGCGATCTTACGGCGATTCCATGAATTTTACAACGCCGTGAACACGCTGTGGGAACGCAACTTGGTGTGACAGGGCCTATTTCTAGCCTTGTTTTCGCCAAATTTTCAAATTTTCAACCACTTTGTGACTTTAACGAAAGTAGTAATATTACGCTGAGCTTTAAACGTTCTTTTTAAAGTTCTTTTTAAGGGGGATGTGCGGCCATCTTGTACATTTGAGGATAAGAATGTAAACATTTCTTGAACTGGATTGTTTCTGCCCGAAACTGACCAAAACTGTTGCCAAAAGATATAAAAGCAATAAATATGAGATTCTGTATGTTGTTTTGTATGCAAATTATGCAAACAAGAACAGGACAATGCCTTTTTAATCACTTTAAACAGCTGTCGAACTGCGCAGCTACAGCCTTATTTTGAAGATCTAAAAATCTGAAAAAATATGAAGGGGGTTCATTGGTGTCCTCTCTACAATCATTTTCTGAGAAAAAGTTTGAATCTTGCAAATTTCTGTTGTATCTTAGCCTCAAAATAGGGTACCCTATTTTTAACAGTCGGCATGGGATCTATTTTCAGAACAAGAAAAATCCAGTCTATACTTTGACGTTATATTTTCATAGAAAAAAAAATAAATGTCAATTCAAAACAATCCGTGTGGAATTTGATATACATCTCTATACCTGTCCAATGTTTGTTTTATGAGCATTTTTTCAGTTCTATAAGTATAAAATAAATTCTTTTTAGAAGTGGGGTGGGGTCCAAAAAAGTGATTGTCTTAAATTTAAAAATTATACATTATATTTCAATGAACTATATACCTTCGATATAAATCCATTGATACAGACAATTATATCTTGTGGTTTTTGAGGCCCATTTTAAAAATAGGGTATCTTACCTTGAGACAAATTTTCAACTTAAATAAGCAAGCTTAGACCTTTTTCCTCAACAAATGGTTGTAGAGAGGACACCAATGAACCCCCTTCATAATTTTTCAGATTTTTAAATCTTCAAAATAAGTCTGTAGCTGTGCAGTTCGACAGCTGTTCAAAGTCATTGAAAAGGCATTGTCCTGTTCTTGTATGCATACTTTTCAAACAAAATGACATGTAGGACTTCATATTTATTGCTTTTATATCTTTTGGCAACATTTTTGGCCAGTTTCGGGCAGACATAAGCCAGTTCAAGAAATGTTTACATTCTTATCCTCAAATGTACGAGATGGCCGCACATCCCCCTTAAAGCACGATTGAATTCTCATTACTATTTCACTTTATCATAATAGAAAATGAGTTGTCTTCTCAAATATAGTGTTAATTTTATTTATTATGCTAATCAAATACTTGTGACTTGTGAACTATTTTTGTTACGTCTTGTTAATCGAAGCGGCTTTCTAAGGCAACACAAAAAAAGAAAGTATGAAGCAATGTTCATTAATTGCAACAAATGTAAACATAAGAAATAATGCATCACTTTAGTGTGTATATTGAGATATAAATACGAGTTGGTGCGTAATCTAATCTTTCATAAAGCCCGAAGATTTGATCACGCACCATCCCGTATTTATATCCTGATAGACATCCAAAAATGATACCTTATTTCTTAAATATTTACATTCCACAAATGTTTTGCATGTAAAGTATGTGGAAAGCTACTGCAGATATATAGCACTATATTTACATTTGCAAATATGTTTCCTTATATGAACCTTTGGAATAGCGAAAAAGTTCAATTCTGCATGAACTGTTTCATGACGTCACAATGATCATAGCACGCGCTCATTGCTTTTTGCTTGAATTATTGTAAACATAAAATCTCGGTAATTTTAACAGTTCTGAACGATTTGTCTTTTTCAAACGTAAATATACGTAATAAACAGCAATGTTAAAAAGTTCACCGGGATATGAAGTTGGTTGGTACGTGATCAAATCTACTGAGAAGCCCTTCGGGCTTCACAGGATTTGATCACGTGACCAACCAACTTCATATCCCGGTGAACTTTTTAAATTGCTGTTTATTTCTTAAATAATACAGGCAGTGTACTCAAAGATTAAAATTATGAGTTTCATTATGACGTCAAAAACGTTGAACGCTGTGAAATGCAACGTCTCAAGCAAAAATCAAAGTTCATGCTTGTGTCTGTTACAGTGGCTCTTCTATTAATTTGAACTTATCCTAAGGATGTACATGTAACAGGAATTTTGATGTTTTAATCACATTTGCAGACATAGCAAGAAGTTAAAAACAAGAGGCCCATGGGGCCACATCGCTCACCTGAGCAACAATGGCTTTATATTGGCGTTCAAAGGATATTGGGCCATATGGTACCTCGGTAGAATAACAAAAAATAAATACTGTAAACTATCCTAATTTTACACTTATTTTTGCATACACTCAATCTTTGACATTGTACCTTTATGAAATACCATTTTTATTGAAAATAAGAAGATTCTATGCAAGATATAAAACTAAAAATTTTGGTAGTGATACACTGTTAACTTCCAATTTCCTTTATTTTAGTTCCCCCCCCCCCCCCACTTTATAAAGCGATCAAAATATATGAGCATATAGGTATATTTTCTTCTTCAACTACTTACTAGTTATTGTATTTCATTTAAAAAAAAATCCTATATGTGAGTGAAGAAAATTGTACCTCAATGCGCTCAAATTAAAAACATTCAAAAATTAAATTGGTCTTCCCCATAATGAACGATTGTTGTTTACCTGGCGTGATCTCGTGCGACGTTTTATAACTTTACTCACTTGATCGATGAATACACTCGAATGAAAAATGTTGTCATGTGATATGTGCTAACAAAAGCTATTATAATCAATATATTGACGGGCATATCACTCTATTTTACTAAGGCCCACCCATTATTTTCATCTTTATTGAAAAACAAATGGCTACAAACCAAGATGATTTTCCGCTGTAATATTTTCTTAAGAATAGCGATAATGCATTTATCCCCGTAACAGTAATGTGTCAGAACTATGAGAACTCTTTTAAAGACGTCGTTCTTTTTTACTCATGTCTGAAAAACTATCAAAATTGGTGTAGATTTCATATAATTAATCGTATAAGGAGGGGGCCCCAGAAAGTAGTTACAGCATATTATCCTTTTAATTTTTCTTCACAAGTATTTAACGTTTAGCGAGACATTTCTAATGAACAACCAAAATTTCAGCGTCAATCGTAGAGTTATAAGCAAGGTACAGAGCTCACAATTCTTCTAGGTTTGAGTCATTTTTTGTTCACAAGAGTTTATTACATTCAACTAAGATTTTAAACTTGGTATTTCCTATTCAGCATTTAAAATGTAAATGAACAAAAGCATGGCATCAGCTCTGTGTGCAAACATAGAATTGTGAGCAAAGCTCTGTATCTTGATTATTACTCGAAGTTTGACGCTCAAATATGGTTAGTATATAGAAGATTGTAAACAATTAAAACAGAAGAAACATGCACTAAAACAAAGAAGGAGCACAATTTATTTTTCAAAATGAATCATATATATACCTACATATTTCCGTCAGCGATATTAAACTCCGTTTAAAATGAATAGACTAGAGAAAATGCTGAGCATCTTAACAAAACACATTGCATTAATCAACCATTACGCAAAGATCGTACCAAATTGCCGATTGAATGAATTGTATTTAATATGTATGTTGTTAATGCATCCGATTTTGCTTATTTTGCGCAAGTAAACAGTCAACTGTCTGACAAACCGAAGTCTATGTTTGATTTGATACGTAAAAATTATAAAATACAGGCGATAGTTCCCCAAGTTTCAAAGCATAATTAATGAAAATGAAACGAAAATCAAACAATCTAACACTACCGTCAAAAGTGAAAACTGTCAACGCATTTAAATATATGACCTCAATTTACTTTACAAAATCGGCACCAATGTATCTTGCATGTTTCAAAGATTCCTTTCGCACGCGAACTGTTGCACAACAAACAAATTCATCTTTAAGATCGACCCATTTTTCATTCGTTGAACATGGCCGCTTCAAAGGTTATCGAGATATGGAATACCGAACCCGACGTTATAAACTGATTGAAGCCCACCCCCTTTCCATTATTATTAAAATATTTTCGTAATAACTCAAATTTGGAACAAAATTAGCCCTTAATTTTTGCAATTTATATTTTCCTTTCCATAAGGATGATTTATTCTAAATAAAGTTGAATTTGACTAAGTAGTTCTTGAGAAGAAGATTTTTGAAAATCCACCCCCTTTTTTTGCAGTTTCGAGGTTTTCTCCCTTTGAATAAAAACTGGCCTTTGATTTTTGCAATTTATAATCACCTTTCCATAGGGATGCTATGTGCCAAATTTGGTTGAAATTGGCCAAGCGGTTTTAGAGAAGAAGTTCAAAATGTGAAAAGTTTACAGACGGACGAACGGACGGGCAGACGGACGACGGACAAACTGTGATCAGAAAAGCTCACTTGAGCTTTCAGCTCAGGTGAGCTAAAAATGTGACTATAAGCATTGAACCATTATTTAATGAAAGATATAGTCTCATAACTGCAGCGGTGTGTGCATACAAAGTGAGTAACTCGCGTTACTACATTTTACACTACTGTATTGTAATGAACCATGAACTTTATAGATTAATTTTCAAAAAATTATCCACAAAGTTGACACATGCTTAATTCCATATAAAAGATTATAATTTACTGAGACTTGATAGTTGAAAGTTAATTTTACTTGATATGAATATAAATTTTTGTTTCAACAGAGATCATCATTGTTTTTTTCAAAAGTTACGTTGCAAATATCTCTTCTGAAAGACATGTCTAACATTGCCTCGACTTATTTCTTAAGACTCTTATCCCTATCTTTATAGTTCTCCGACCCTCAGCCTCAAAGTATTTTTTTCAAAATAAAAATGTTATTTGTACTTCAAACTTTATAAACGACTGAAATAAAAAGAAATTTATTGATGGTACCCATGCATTTTACAAAGTTATTGCAAATTTGCCCACGATGGATATAATGGAATAAACAAACAAGTTGAGATCAATTAAAAAATAAAAGATTTTACCGGTGCATCGTGGCCTGAACCCCTTTATCTATAGGAAGAAAATCTCTGTGGAACCACTAAGCCAGGCATTTCGTTGAATAAATGATCGTAATATTAACACTAGAAGACTAATTAAATTTGTCTACATGAAAGGCAGATTTACAGTACAAATAAAAAAATACCGGATAATTTAGAGTTATCGAACATGGCTGATGATCGGAGATCGTTGAGGTAAATTAATATTGTCCTTTCGATCTTACTCTAGTACAGTGAGTACTATTACATGTAACTATTAATTACATGTATGAAATTTAAATCTTATACTTGAGACGGTCTTTGTATTCTGTACTAGCCTGTAAACTTTTCTTCGGAAAGGCCACCATCCCGTGGATGTCATGTATTTATCATTTCTAGTTATCACCCTCTCTTTCATGATTCTGAAATTTAAATTGAAACCTATTAGCACAAAAGTTTACCAATATATTTATTGTACTGGGTATAATAGCTTTATTCTGAATATGTATACACCAGCTGTTGCGATGTGCTTTTTATTGTAATATGAGATTTCCTTCTTAGCTGGACACTTTGCTGGACGCATTTTTGTTAAAATACAAAACTACACCATTTTCAAAGTGAAAATTGTCGAAGGATTGTGATGTTAATTTTCTTTTCTCATGAACTTTTAAACCAGAAATGTCATTATTTAAAGAGTTCCATGTATAGTGCATTAGTTTTTTGGGCGCAAATTTCAGCAGAAAAATGAATAGGGGAATCATCGAAAATATTTTTCTTAAGAACTAAATTGCTACAGTTCATGACACTGGAAAACTTTTTATCTGCAGGTTAGAAATTAAAGACACTGCTCTGAGAAGAAACAAATTTTTTGTATTTGACTTGGATTTTTTTAAAATTCTAAACAAATGTCACTGTCTAAATATGCATATTTATATATAACTTGAATAATTATATTAAATAGTTAATCATCTGCAAAAATTAAATACATTACATCCTATAGCTAACTCGATTACGACCCAGTGCATCTTAAAATCCAGAAACAAAATTAGTGAGACTCACTTCTTGGAACATGTTGAGTTGTTCTGACCATTTTGGCTTTGTCCCGCACAAGTCATTATCATTAGTGGTATCTAAAACAATCAAGATGTTACTACATAACTCTCTTCATGCTCTTTATATCTGCTTTCTTTTGTTGGTATGAAGGTAGCGAGCATTGCAGATGTATTGCGGGTTATGTATTTTTTTCTGCAATGTTCGCTATCTTCATAGCCCGCATGGATCATAAGAGAAAAATATTCTTCTCAAAAACTATTGGCAAGAAACGCTGAAACTTGTGTGGAAGCATCCTCAGGTAGTGTAGATTCAAGTTTGTCAAAATCATGAACCCTGAGGGTAGGGTGGGGCCACAATGGCCACAATGGAGCAAGGCGGAGGGAGGGGGATTTTTACAAAGGAAATAAAATTTCATTATTATCAAAAACTCAAACATTTGTTGATTCTCAGTTGTTTAGAATTTGGCCCTGGACAATTCTTGGCCCAAACAAGGGATACAAAGTTTGATGTGGGTATATATTTATGTGAACAGTTGTTTATTAATAAGATCTTCAGAACAACAATGATAAGACGATGAAATCACCCAGTTACAAAAGGGGCTAAAAGTTTAACAAAAAAAATATCTGAAGAATATTTTGAAAATCTTTTTATACAGGATATATTTTACTACATTGTCCTGATCTTTTATATACTACTCCTTACAGGTGACTTTAATATGGCTTTTGTTGCTCAGGTGGGGGATGTGGCACATGGGCTACTTGTTATAATTACTAATTTCATTTCTGATTTTTGATAAACGATACAATTATAACATATTTTTAAACAATTTGATAGATAACAAATTAAATCGATTTTACTAGTAAACAGGGTTAAAACTAATTGACAATATGTACAAAAAGATTGGGAAACGAGCCAAGAGGCTTATATTAATACCTCTTTTAAGTAGCAAAATAAGGAGAGGTGCAAATTCCGTGAAAAAAAAGGATGTCGATATAAAAGAAAAGCATCCAAACTGTTACAATCAAAAATGGAAGGAAAAATACAGTTTGACATTTGCATGAGAGTTGAAAGTGATATTTAAGCTAATCCCACAAGAGTACATTGCATTGTATATCTACATGTAATTCGAAACGGAAACAATACAGTATATTATATGCAAAATACAACTTTAAAAGATAAAACATCTACAAATTTGAATATATGCTAGAAAGTTTTGACAGTTCAAGCTCTTTAAAACCCTTTCGCGTTTCATACAGCTTAAAAGTGGCCTAACCCAGTATATATTTGTTTATTTTTAATTCGGCAGTGATCCGGAATTATGATTTGAATGTAGAAGCTGACCCGTTCAAGGGCAAACTATAAATTGAATAACCAGTTGAGAAGTGCTTTTAAGTTATAATGCTATCTGTCATCACTATGAATTTATAGTTATTTTACAGTTATTTTTTGCCAAGGAAGGTAAGATTAAATTTCACTTTTGTCTTAGAAAATTTAACAACATTGATGATGTCAGTCACAGAAGTACTTATATTTATAGGCTGACTACCGGTATTTACATGCGTTAATTTCTCTGCAGAGTTGTATTTTGCTAGTTTCTTTACAATTTTATACTAGATTAATCTGACCTAAAATTGTATTCTCCAGTGCGTTAATTTTGTTTTAATCTTATACAAAACCGAACCTTAAAGTTTGTATCTTTGTAGATGAATGCAATCGAAATTTAAAATTCGTAATTTTCTTTATTTCTTTAATTTTGAAATGTCACAAACCAGGACGTATATTTCCGCTATATATTCTAAAATAACCGTAAACACTGTATCCGTCCTGGTTGTGTACTACAAGAGATATCAACGTCATTCAGAAAATGTAATTTTTATTCATTTTTTGTTCGAATCTAATCAAAACTAAAATATACGTTTTAAATCATATGGACGATTGGCTGCAAAACCCGTTTTCGCATATTGAATGATACCAGGTACCCTGAACTATACCGTATGTACGCGATATTTTTCTTGCTATGTATGATGAAGGGATATTGAACAATTTTGAATCATTTTAAATTAGTTAAATATCTAGACCACAATGAAAATAAAATTAACCAAATTCACATGACTGACAACATATAAGAAGCTGGTCATTTTGCACCGAAAACTTTTTTGAAGAGTTATCTTCCCTTGATGAAAAGAAAACAAAAAATAATTTTGTCAAAATATCTGTGGTAAATGATTCATTTTATTTCATATGTTAATAAAAGGAAAGTTTATGAATATATTCACTAAGAGATTTGTATGAATTTCAAGTTACTTTTTACAACATCTTAATAAAACATGCGTTGCCCATAGACTTCAATGTAAAATTCAAGGTGCAATTAATTGGACAATACTCAAAATTTTGAAAATTCCTTTGTTGGAGTATTTTTATTTTTATAACAACTTCAAAATGATTTCATGGTTAAGAATATCAGACCATTCATTAATTCGGTACAAAATGTGGTTATTATACATTGAATACCTTAAGCTAACAATATCAGATTGTGGATGTTCAAACTTATTCAAATACATTTCTACTATCAGTATCTTTATTCTACATGTGAATTTACTAAAACTCTTTCTTTTTAACTTTGTTATAGTTGAATGTGTTAAATATACATATATATTTTTTCTATTGATTTTATTTGTAGATTGGTTTGCCATGAATGCTTTCAAATATAATGTCATTCCAAGAATACGTAACGTATTTTTGTGAGACAACATCTCTTCATCTTCACAACGTCAAGGCTTTGTGATTACGAAACTCCACACAAACCCTTGACATAAGTCGCTATTTAAAAGTCGGGCCCAGGACATCGTATTTCATTGGTTCCAAGTCTCAATTTGGAGCCAATCAGAGTGTGGTTCTCATTAATATCAGAAACGATGTAAACAAATGTGGCTGCGCACATGTTGATCCCAGAAAATAGCAAGTTTTCGATCTTCTTATCGCATTTGTATGGATAATAACCGATTCGAATATCGCTGATTAATTATTTTAAATCGTTCACTGTGTTAGAACAGCTTTCTGAAGTTATAAATACCTTTGGATGGAAAGTCAACATACGTACGTCAAATGTGCTTAGTTCCAATTAATATGTCCCGATTATCTATTAAACATGATATCGTGAGCTTTTGATAATCAGTGAGACAATTAATATTGAATTTTTCGCAAATTTTTCGTTCGAGATCTGCCATCCTTCTGCTCAACCCAAACTACGTTTCAAAAGGAGTTATTTCATTGGACATTTTATTTTTAGAATTATTACGTATTGTTGAGCATGAGCCCGACTTTTAAATAGCGACTTATGTCAAGGGTTTGTGTGGAGTTTCGTAATCACAAAGCCTTGACGTTGTGAAGATGACATCTCTTAGCAAATGAAATCTGTTAACACGTACAATTTCCTCCATGCAATTAGCATCATTTGTGATGAATATAACAACATATGATGCACTGTATGATAATCACGTAGTTATTTATCCTCAACTTAAATAATTATTGTGACTTCCTTGTACAATCCACTTATTCCACACTAACATAACCTGCTTCTAACAAAAACGTGCCGATATAATATTTTAGTTCAGTACAGTTTTTCATTTCCGTAAGGCAATATCGAAAGCCCATACCAGTGCTTCTGCTTTGTAGACTTGCATGATATTTTTAATTAATTAATTTAACGATTACTTTTTTATTCCGTACAAGTACCATGCACAATGTTTCTTAGTGTGTTGATATGAGCAAATCCAAAATGCTAGATGTCTACTTTCTTTTTGAAAACTGATTACTGTCTGCTCATTTACGAATGGAAGTCATACATTTGTATTTTGGTGTTAATCTCTCTCTCTCTCTCTCTCTTTCTCTCTCTCTCTCTCTCTCTCTCTCTCTCTCTATATATATATAAAGTAATACCCCAACAATAGGAAGATTAGTTTGTTTGTCGTGTGATATATGAAATCGCCGAGAGTTTAGCTTATAAATTACAAAACTTACTAGAAGGAGCACTCTTACGTTATATAGTTGTAAGTAAATAAACTTCCGGGTATATAAAAGCTGTGCATATACGAGTATATGCACTTAAAATGTACTTTCGTCACAATTTACTTTCCTTTTAATTTGTAAATAAATAAATTTCAAGTTCATGTGAAGTGTTTTTTCGTTCAAACAAACGTATTGGTATGATTGGAACAAATAATCGTCAGAGCTACATCTAAACATGCAGGAAAGGGAAGGGGAAAATTACGCACTTGTGAATAGAAGTCATATTTATTCAAACTATTTGAATTATTAAGGGGAACAGACAGCATCGAAAATTTAGATGTTCATTTTAACGGTTAGCGCTATTATAGGTATCATAACACACTGAAAACTTTTATTAGTTAATAAAATTTCAATTGACAAAAAATGAATAAGTATAAGCATATATGGTATATAAATAATAAAAAATGTCGACCTTTTACTTTAAGTTTAAAATTCAACGCTAAGGTACAGGCTTGGGGTAATGCTACATAAATGTAGTGGTAATGCATTGCAATGTAATGCCACAAATTTAGCATTACAAGTAATGGTAATATAATGTATTACTTTCCAAAATCTAGTGTAATGTTGGCATTACAAGGCATTGCTCTGCATTACTATTCTTATTTATGCATATTCATTTTTATAATTGGAATGAAATGAAGAACTGAAATTGTACTTGATTAAAAATTATTTTAAGAAGAAAGAGCTAATTCTTGAGATAAAAATATTTGGGTTGTATTGTAAAAAATATTTAAAAATCCATTTCTTAAATTGTCAAACCCTGTCCAACCCTGAAATTAATTGCTGACCCCCTTCTTTTCTGAAAAACAAATGAACACTTATATCCTACTTTTGCAAAGATTGTCGAACAATATTGTTCAGTCCCAGCTTTCTGTGCTCCTTAAAACATTTATCAAGTATAGCATGATGCAGTTAAAAGATGGAGCCTTTGAAACTTTGATAATCATAAATGAAGTAAAATGGCAATCTTGTAAAAATCATAAAATTTGAACCTGATAGTGAACATGAACTTGTATAAAGTTACTTATAGATAGTGTGATTCACATATTAAACATTTGCAAAAAAATCTTTATTTAGCTTTATATTTTTAAAGTCAGGTTATTATTGATTTTTCACAAAGAAATTGTAATGGTTATGCATTACTTTACTCATGTATCAGTAATGTAATGCATTACTTCATGAAAATTAATTTATGCTAATGGTAATTTAATGCCCAAATTGATGAAATAATGGTAATGTAAAACATTACTTTACAAGGTAATTCGCCCAAAGCCTGCCCAGGTCTTACATAATATTATTCAGAACTAAACTTTAGAATTGTCTGTTGGAAAATTGACGATGATCTTAATTCGCTCAATAGCTCAATTCTCCTTTGATTCCATATCGTATGAACGTGTTTATTTACATAAATAGAAACAACCAAATTAAGTAAAAAGGCAATTGTGTTATTTATAAACAACAGTGATTGGTTATAATCTGTTAACTCTAAGTATTTTAATAATAAGGGATTTCTTAGGGCCTACTTATAGTCATTTGTTAAAAGTTTTCGATAAATGTTTTCAATTGCTCAAAAACTAAGACAATAAACCTTATTCAATTCCATGTGTAATTGAATCTTGTTTCCAGCATTGGAATATAAGCTGTGATTTTCGTAAAAATATGAACCTGCTTTACTTACACAATAAAATTCTCTCTTTAGTGATTCATGTGGTTTATGAAGGTAGCGACATTGCAGGGAAAAATATATAACCTGCGTAAATCATGAAAAAATAGTCATGTCTTAGATGGTAATTTGAGTGTAACATCAATCATCCTAATTATTTTGGGCAGTCCGCGATTTTTCTTAGGTTGCTGAAGGTTTCGACCAATCAATACACGGGGCGATTAACTAGTTAGCTATGAATCACAATCGGTTTTTATTAGATATAGAGGAGAAAATACACGGTAAATGTAAGTAAAAATTATAATCGATGCAGTTTTCATATGAATATACTTACTATTAATAACTGATAACCCAGTTACAATAAAATGTAGTCATAATTTGAACTGATTGTTATCTGTGACAAGAGTCAGGTTATCCTTAAGGAAGTCTTAATTTAGAGAAACATCACAAAATCGATATTTATTCAGTGTAAGAACACGTGAAAGTTCTAGAGAGCATTGCATTAGGCGTAGTGAAAGCAAGATAACATTGAAGCTCCATCTGCCTCCCGAAATTTGATTTCTGACACATACAGAATCTAGATCCGGTTAGCCACACCATACGGACGTTTTTGATGAGAAGTGAAATATTTCACGGTCTAATTTTCGTCGATGGAGTGCTTTGTGAAAATACATACACGAGCGCGCATTTTGAGAGAGAGAGAGAGAGAGAGAGAGAGAGAGAGAGAGATGTTTAAAGACTAAAGATATTTTAAAGGTCTTTCGTTTTCTGTATTAAACTACATTTTCTGATACACATGTGCGTGTACGTTACCTTAACTATGATTATTAATGAATGAACGTATGTTAATCCTCAATGTTGAATATTAGCTTGACCTTTGGTCATTATTTCATTCTTCTTTTATGTGTTTTTGCATGTACATGTAACCCTACCTTCATTATGAACAAATGCTTTTCTGTGGTTTATCAGGAAATAATGCGTCATTATACTAGTGTGATTGGGAGATGTGTTTTTTGTATGAAAAGAAAGATAAAGGAAACAAAGCTAAGATATTACCCGTAGTCTATTTAAAGCTGAACACCGCTCGTAAATAGGCACTGTCCGCCATATTTCTCTTTCATCACTGATGTCCTTACAACCCTTAGATAAGGGACAGACCTCTAAACAGTTCAAAGTACTTGGCTGTAGAGGTCTCACCTGTGTGGACGTACATCTTGCCTCGCCGTGTTACTCGGTCGCGATGAAATTATTAAATTTTACACACTTTTTTCAAGCCAGGAGAATACTAACATCAAATAAATTGGTCAATGCATTAATAACAAACAGAATAGGCAGATAGAACAAGAAATAAATGCATAAAATCTAAAGACCACGAAAGGAATACTACATGTCAGCCACGAGTTTCAGGTGTGCAATCGGGTGTAACGAAATCAAAGGGTTTATATACCAGGTACCTGTGTGATGGTGCCTATTTACGAGCGGTGTTCAGCTTTAACATGTAAAACGAAAACAAAGCTTACCAGAAAGAACGCCTTCTCCATGGCGTCCATGTGTATTACAAAGTTGCGGGGTATTTAACTTCCGGGTTTTCGAAAACGATTGTACGTATTTATATACGCGTACATTAAAGCCACATTTGATCGGTGTATATAACATTCAGAGATTTGGCCGACAGTAACTACTTGTATGACCAGTATTAGTCGATACATGTAAAACTGGCTAAGGTTTTCTCCACACTGCATAATGATTTATGAAGAGGGGGGAGGGGTATTTACATGTCCCATCACTGCAATCATTTACTTTGTTAACATAACACTGAAAACAAGGAGCGTTAAACTTTAAATGTTATTGTCGGTTTTTGGAACGCAGTTCGCAGTTTGCTATTCGTAATTCATAAGTGAACTGCATTCTAGAACGCAGTTCGCAATTCAAAATTTATTGTTCATATTTTGGGCCTGAAATTTTCAGGGTCATCTACTAGTGATAAACCACTATTATAATGGAGTTTTAAACATCGGGCTCCGGTAACATCGAGGGTTCCTACCCTGGGAGCTGAAATTTTCAGTGCCATCTACTAGTGGTATACCACTACCACTGTGAAAATATGGTGAAGTGGTCATCTCTAGTTTTTGAGATTCGGGCCCCCACTTACAGAACACTATTCATTATAATAGGGTTTTAAACATCGGGCTCGGAAACATTGAGGGCCCCTACCCTGGGAGCTGAAATTTTCTGGGTCATCTACTAGTGGTATACTACTATCACTGTGAAAATATGGTGAAGTGGTCATCTCTAGTTTTTGAGATTCGGGCTTCCACTTATAAAACACTATTCATTATAATAGAGTTTTAAGTAACAATATATATTTGCATTTAATTAAGTATTTTAGTAAAAACTATTGTTTGCCAACACCGTTGCAAAACCTGTTAATTTGTCAACTTCATTTATCATCATAGGTGAAGTATATGAGTGAGGAATAGGCCTTGTCGATATAGAATCTAAATTTACGGCCCTTAAGGCTATGTGGATTCCACGTTTACTCAGTACAGAACACAATATTAAGCATTTTTTTAACAGTTTCTGTAAGGCTACAAAAATTGATATCGAATATCTGATGAATACAAATGAGACAGTTGCCAAAGACTATAGTATAATTAATAACTTTCCAGAGTTCTACAAGCAAGCTTTTGTATGCTATAATTTATGTAAAGATGATACCCAAACCAAAATACCTGCCTTTTCTACTGAATCTTTTTTATTACAACCTATTTGGTCAAATAAAATATTTAATTTTAAAGGTAAGACAATCTGCTTTGAAAATTGGATTAAAAGTGGAATTCTATATGTTAAGGATATTTTTGAAGAGAGTGGAAAATTAAAAAGTTCCTCTGATATATTCGATACTTTGCGCAAAAGAACAAACTGGCTATGTGAATAGAAAATAATAAAACAAATATTTAGCAAATTTGAACTCAAATATGATTTTTCAAAAATTCCATATTTACAAACGAAACAAATACCAATAATTTCCCATCAACACAACACCATGACTTTTTATTCAAGATTGATAAAACGTAGATTTCAAGCACCTTGTACACAATGTAAATTAGAAAAAGAATTTAAGTTGGAAAGCAAAAATGCATGGAAATCAATATACACACAGAAAATTAAAAATACCAAAGACAAAGCCTTAGCGGAGTTTAATTACAAGCTACTGAATAATCTGTTATGTAATAATCTTTTAGTGAGCAAATGGAATAAAAATATCACTGCTAAATGCAAACATTGTAACGAAATTGAAAATTCGAAACACCTTAGTTATTTTTGATTGTGTTAATGTAGAAAAAATTTGGAAATCGGCAAGCGAGTGCTTAAATTTTGATATTAAATGGAAAAATATTGTGGTGGGGTTCTACCTGGAAGAAACACAGGTCACCAAATTATATAATTATTTTTTGTCATTTATTGCATATAGAATATACAAATGTAAAATGTATTGTAGACTTGAAAATTTACCCGAATCAATTTTATTGATAAAAAACTCATTCAAAGAGTATTTGACGA